>JAPTHN010000184.1:233836-474984 GCA_026936325.1 Platynereis dumerilii
GGAGTCGGGAGTCGGTGTCGATTCACTTAATACGGGTCAGACTCTGAAGCTCTGCCTTGATATGCTTTCACACCAGTATGCTTGAAATTACATCTTAACTTTTCTAGGGAAGAAATTAAATATACTTTAAAAGATGTTCAGAAGTATAGGGCAAATACCTCAAGAATTTTTTTTTAATGGCTCTAAATCTAAAAGATAGGAAATATCATGTCTGCTTTACCTGGAGAGCATCCTCGATCCTCATTGTCCTAAACTTCTTAAAAGTGTTCTGCAGACTGTCTGCAGACAAGATGCTGAAGTTCTTGGGGATTGAGCATCTGAATTTGAAGCTATGCTGAAATTTATGTGGCCAAATTTGCTTCAATAACTCCTCCTGGTCTTGTTATGGCTCTGGTGAACACCCCCCCCCATAATTTATCAGAGAGGTTGGTTGTCTCAATGATGCATGGACAATTGGGCTTTAAATATACATCCTATATTTACAATTTAATAATGAACATCCCATAATTTTGTTTAGGAAGAGGACCAAGCAAAAAGTTGTATAAAGAGAAGGTTGATTGAAACTGCTATCCAACATGGCAATATTGGTTTAAGTGACTCGGCCAGAGCTGGGATAGAACTCTGGACTCTGCTACTGAACGCCCACTGAACAACCGAATACACTTTTGTAACTGCGCAAAGTCCGCCTCTTAGTTCTGAACTTTTTTTTTTAGTCTCGAAGTATCTGGTTTCCATCAATTTTCTTCCGGTGATTATGTTGCTGAAGACAGATGCCACCTGAGGCATTATGGGTAAGTTACCATAGCAACCAGAAAAGCAAAAGGAAGCCATTATTGACTTATTTCTATTAGAGATCTTTTCCGGCTAATTTTGGCTTATTCCATGATACCACATTCTAAAAATAGCCAACTCGGCCAGCATACCTTTAATTAAGGAAAAACCTGCTGAAGATGCCGCAGAAATCTATATTCTTCAGATTTGATTACAAGTCACATTTATAACCTCTGCCTCAGATTAAGGTTTTTATTTTGTTTTTTCTTTATCTGTTAATCTTTCTAAGTTTCCATCTATCTGTCTATCTATTTATAACTATTCATCTATCCATCTACAGTGGCAGATCCAGACAGAGTAGTCTAGAAGGGGCCCGAGTGACGTTTCACACGTCCGCTCAGGCGTCGTTTCTGCATTTGCTTGCATGCGTTGCTCCATATTTTCTTGAAAATGTTATTTTCATCTCAAGGATCTAGGGGAGGGGCCCTTGGATCCGCCACTGATATATATCTGTCTATCTATCTATCTATCTATCTATCTATCTATCTATCTATCTATCTATCTATCTATCTATCTATCTATCTATCTATCTATCTATATCTTTCTATCGATCTATAAATACAATCATCTAGCCAGCTATCTACCTCTATATCTATCTCTAGTATCTATCTACCGTTGAGGACAAAAATATTCATACAGCTGATTATTCTGCTCATACATGGTATTTACGCTTGATTCAGAGATGCGAGGAGAAAAATTTCACCTTTAAGTCATTGCCCTAATCAGCTGTCATTGTCAAGCACTTCAAATTTAAGCGTTTATCTCTGTTTTCAAGCTCAGGGGGCACACAAACTTGTCAGCATGACAAAAGTATTCATACAGCTCGAACAAGCTGGGTATAAACTGCATGAAAAGCTTGAATTCCTTTTCATAATTATTTTGTAACTTTTTGTGGCTTCTTTGGATAACCTCCTTAGGAGAAAGTTACAAATTATTTGGAAAAGAAATTCAAGCTTTTGATGCAGTTTATACCCAGCGTGTTCGAGCTGTATGAATACTTTTGTCATGCTGAAATGTTATGTTTGTGTGCCCCCCGCGCTTGTTAACAGAGCTAGAGATAGGCCTATGCCTAAGTTTGCAGTGTTTGACTATGACAATTGATAAGAGCAATGACTTAAAAGTGAAATTTTTCTCCTCGCATCCCTGAATCAAGAGTAAATACCAGTTATGTGCAGAATACTCAGCTGTATGAATATTTTTGTCCGCAACGGTATTTTATTTCCTTTTATTTTCTTTAGATTTTTAAAATGTAAATTGAGCATGTATAGTGTACTCCTGCTTGGCAAAAAGAGACCCTGTGCAAGCCACCCAAATATTTCATGTCAATCCATGCAGGACCACGCACTGAGCCCATGTTTTTATCTACATTATATATAGCTGCAAGAAAAAATATTGTGTGTAACACTTATCACAGTCTAATATTAGACAATACTTGTTATCAAAGCTTTTTATCAGTTAGCAGATCCCATTCAGCATGCAGCACTGATAAGCAGTTTCTTTCTCACACACGGAGTACTAGCTTTTCTGTTCAACAGGCAAAAGACATGTGACAGGTAGGTGATGTTGTATATTTTAGTTAATTTGTCATTAGACATCAATTTAGGAAGGTTTTTAAAATAGTCACAAATATGTTGATCAGCAGTTCTAAGTTGTCCTAAAAATTGTCAGGGCTTCTTGGGCTTGGGCAGAATACTTAGTTTGAAGGTTCTCAAAACTGTGGGAAAAACCCAGAATTTCCACAAAATATTTCCACAGGCAACAATTGCATGTTTATGCACAATAGATCTGAGACAATGTTGTGGTTGCATAACATAATTCTATGATATTGTAGAATTTTACAACCCAAAGTGGCTATAAAGTGCAAAGTTGCATTATAATGAGATTTGCAGAACTAACTTGGTTCAGATTCTGATACAATTAATTTCCATTCACTTTTATAGTGGGGAGAGTTGGTCTATAGTGGTAGCGTGCTAGGCTGCCAATCGCTGGGTCCAGGGTTCGAATCCAGCTCCTGTTGGGTCACCAAGGCTTATGTTGGAGGCTGTTTCAATCTTCCTTCGCCTCATTGCCGTGTCCTCCTCCTGTCCTAATTAGCCTACCAAGTGCATAAATGCAGGACGTAAAGCCCCAATCATCCATCCATCCCAGGTGTAGACACTGATCCTCTTTCATGCCTTCATAAATAAGGGGGAGGGTTGGTCTGCAGCGTGCTGGGCTGCCAATCGCTAGGTCCTGGGTTTGAATCCAGCTCTTGCCGGGTCACCTGGGCCTATGTTGGACGGCTGCTTCAATCATCCTTTGCCTCATTGTTTTGTCCTCCTTCGGTCTAAATTAGCCTACCAAGTGCATAAATACAGGATATAAAGCCCCAATGATCCATCATCCCAGGTGTAGACACTGATCCTCTTTCATGCCTTCATCGAATGCTGCCTCTTTCGAACCTCTTCTCATTCTTTGTTCTTCTTCCGAGTTCTTCTTCCGAGTTCTTCTTCCGAGTTCTTCTTATGAGTTCTTTCCCTAATTCTATTGTTAACTATGGACCCTTTAAAATCTTCACATATGTGGCTCTTACATTGTTTCATGGCTTTGAGAGCGTGGGTTGAAATCTCACCCGGGAACTCACTTTAGTCCGAGCCCATGGGACATTAAATGGAGGCATGTTTTATCAAGTGTTCTATGCTGGGGCAACTGAAAGACCTTGGGCATCCCTGAATTAATTGGGTATGTGCCAGACGCCCAGTCTTCTCATTAGGGCTCTCACGATTAACCGATTAATCGCCGCCGATTCGACTTTAGTTAAAAATCGATTCCAGTTTCCAAAATCGATTAATGTTATTTGTGTTTTTGTAACTGTAATGGCTTTAAAGTTCCAGGTGCTAAGAGTGAATTGCAACTGGATGGGTCAATTGGATTGGCTAATTGGATTGGTTGTACCTGATTGAAGCAGGTTAGAGAGAATGAAGTGTCAAGTCCGAATTGCAATTAGCATTTTCAATGTAATATCCAAGTCTCAATGCTCTTTTTCAAGACAATGATGTAAAAAGATACAGGACTTTTCCAAGTGTCTAGAAAGGCGGGAAAACGGGATTAATCGATTACGATTCGATTTTAGGCAATAGATTAATCGATTTTGAAATTCTGTAATCGTGATAGCCCTACTTCTCATCTCATCCTCATACGGCGATCGCCTGCCTCGATATAGCCCACTAAGGTGCTGCAGAGGTGTAAAACACAAACAAACAAACAAACAAACAAACTTACATTGTTTCAACAGGGTGTGCCTCTATTAGTCAGGCATTTGTTCAAGTTGGTGACTGCACACTGATTGTCATGTTTTATTGTTTAGCAAACCACAAACTGTGTGCAGGTGCATAGAATTGGATGCAACTTAATAATCTTGAGTCTCCCTAGACTACGCCTAGCAACTTCATCTGTGATGAATTAAATGACTGACTGAATTTTGAATTTTGTTAATTGTGCAAGACGAATAAATAAATACCTGGTCGGTGCAGGCCGAGTACAGTATTTATGCTAGTTTTTTGCACCTGCTGGTTAGTGTTTAGGAATTTGGTAAATGTAAATAAGTCAAACACCACAAGATTGTAGACTAAATTGACTATATATCTCATTTGACAGCATTTTCAATCATCCTTTGCCTCATTGCTGTCCCCCTCCTTTCCCAATGACCCCCTCTCTTTTTAAAAAATTTTGGTGACCGCCATGTGATGATGAGATGAGAAGACCGGGAGTCTGGATGCCCAGGGTCTTTCAGTTGCCCCAGCATAGAATACTGGATAAAACCTGCCTCCATTTAATGTTCCATGGGCTTGGACTAAAGTGAGTACACGGGGTGAGATTTGAACCCACGCCCTCAAAGACTGTGAACAAGCGTTCTAGACATTAGGCCAAGGGGGAATATAGTAGGACTGTCTACTCACAGCTTCCAACCATGCTGTGTGAATTATATACACCAACTACAAATTAATGGTAATGTGCATAATTAGATGTACTTTAACGATAATAAGATCATTAGCGGTTTGATGGCTGTAAATTATACTGTTTACCACATAATGATTAATAACGATTGTGTTACTTCCCACTAATCTGCACATAGTGTGACTTTAAGTACTTGTGGGTATATTGCCATTACTTCAAAGTGTATTTTATGTGCCTTAATCGTGATTTTATGTCAGGTGTGTCACTGCATAAGGTCGATAGTACAATGTTCAATAATTGAGCATTGGGGTATACACAGATGGCCAATGGCCAAGTAAGTCTTTTTGGAGATATGGTAAACAACATATTAAGAGTGTGATGAAAGTACCCGGCTACAATGTGGCAAACCTCAATGAGTTGCTATCATGGTATGGTAAACGTTAATCAATTATAAACCAAGGACAAACTTCAGGCAGTTACTGTCACAATGTGGCAAACCTCAATCAGTTACTGTCACAATGTGGCAAACCTTAATCAGTTACTTTCACAATATGGCAAACCTCAATCAGTTACTGTCACAATGTGGCAAACCTCAATCAGTAACTGTCAAAATGTGGCAAACCTCAATCAGTTACTGTCACAATGTTGCAAGCCTCAGGCAGTTACTGACATGTGGCAAATCTCAATCAGTAACTGTCAAAATGTGGAAAACCTAAATCAGTCACCCTCACAATGTGGCATACCTCAGGCACTTACCATCACAATGTGGCAAACCTCGATCAGGTACTGTCACAATGTGGCAAATCTCAATCAGTTACTGTCACAATGTGGCAAACCTCAATCAGTTACAGTCACAATAAAGCAAACCTTGATAGTGTAACTTTCACAATGTGGCAGATCTCAATCAGTCACTGTCACAATGTTGCAAACCATGAAAAGTTACTGTCACAATGTGGCAAACTTCAATCATTCACTGCCACATCGGGAAAACCTAAATCGGTTACTGTCACAATCTGGCAAACTTCGATCAGTAACTGTAACAATGCGGCAAACTCAACCAGTAACTGTCACAATGAGGAAAACCTAAACTAGTTACTGTCATATGTAGCAACCCTTCAGCATGTAACTTTCACAATGTGGCAATCTTCGATCATATTACTGTCACAATGCGGCAAACATAATCAGTTGCTGTCAAGGATTTCTCAAACCTCAATCAGTTACTGTTAATGATGCAGCTGGTCTAAATACTGTCAGTTACATAAATTACTGTTACAATGTGGCGCAAACATTGGCAAGTAACCATCAATGATGTGGACAAACCTCTCGGCAGTAATGAGAAAATTCTTCCATTTCCTATGCGACCCTGGGGCTGTGAATTGCTAGAGGATCCAATATTGCCAGAACAAAGAATTTTACCATTATCATGAAATCATATATATATATTTTCTAAGAATTTTAGAAGAAGCAGCTGGAAACAGCATGCACATTTGAACAGGTAAACTGTTGTATTTTGAAGTCACATTTTATTATCATGATGCTGCTGAAAACCAGTAGAGCTCCTCTGTTGGAACACAAGTGATAGTTTATGATGCAGAAGTGATGTTTCGCTTGTGCATAAAAAAAGTAAAATTTTCATAAAAGAGTGTACGACATAATGTATTGATAAAAACATATATATTGCCAGAAAAAAACATAGGCTGCGCAGCAGCAAACCTTCAGCGAATAACACATTTAGAAGATTACAATTACACCATAAAATTGATGTGTTACCCAATTACATATATTGGTATGCAATAGTGGTCGAGTCATGGCCTTCAATTATCTCTATTTGCCGCTGTCCTGCTCTCTGCCTATCTGCTTGCCAGAGTTTGTAAGACAAGGAAAAGGCGTTATTAGACTAATTTATGCATATGTACAGTTTTATGCATGTACAAAGTATAGGTTATGACAAGGTCGGCCTCGAGGACTCCAACACCAGGTCTGCTGGCCTCGAGAATGCAATCAAACCATTCTAGGTATAAAAGAAAACCTCCTTTGTAGTCAGACATATATATTTCGCCTCTGCCAAGTCATGTCAACTTGTGTACCGTTTATATTTTCACAATGATACGATGAGTTCAGTGGCATATCTAGAAATGGCCTGACAGGAGATATCACATTGGGTGAATATGCAGCGCTCCGCGGTGTTTGCAATATCTTCAACTAGATTTACCCATGACTTGGGGCAGGACTATAATAGGGAATAATTACCCCCCCCCCCTCTACCTGCATTGGCATCTGGCCCCATGTTGCATGCAGAGCATTTGAAATTGCATTTGAGTAATAATTGTAATATAAGTAAAGAGTGGTGGTAGAGGAATTGAAGTTGGTTGTATTTATTTCGTATCCTTTTGACATGAAATGCTATGAGTTATGGCATATTGATGAAGAAAGACTGGAAATGTCATGCCTAGTCATGTCAACTTGTGTACCGTTTATATTTTCACAATGATACGATGAGTTCAGTGGCATATCTAGAAATGGCCTGACAGGAGATATCACATTGGGTGAATATGCAGCGCTCCGCGGTGTTTGCAATATCTTCAACTAGATTTACCCATGACTTGGGGCAGGACTATAACAGGGAATAATTACCCCCCCCCCTCTACCTGCATTGGCATCTGGCCCCATGTTGCATGCTGAGTATTTGAAATTGCATTTGAGTAATAATTGTAATATAAGTAAAGAGTGGTGGTAGAGGAATTGAAGTTGATTGTATTTCCTATGAGTTATGGCATATTGATGAAGAAAGACTGGAAATGTCATGCCCGTAAGGAAAGGAAAAGATATGTTTAAAGGAAATGTGGATTGATGGAAATTTATAGAATTAGGCAAACAGGTAAAAGTGTATGGGCATTGAGACATTGACAGATGGAATGGGCTTGAGAAGAGCTTTAAAATGAGGGTAAGATGAAGATACGATGAGTAGAAGTGGTTGAGCCAGGTAGGAGTGAAGAGCAGTAGGTGAGACTGAAGTGTATGGAACTTTTTGGCGGGAAGGCAGAGGGTGGCGCCAGTCCTAAACGTGAGCAATAGCGGAACTACGATGGAGGTTCATGCGACCCTGGTGGGGAACAACAGTAGAGGCAGAAAACGTAAATAAGGGAGCTGTTTCACTGTTATTTTCTGTTATCAGAAGGACAGGATAGATCAATAAGGATAGGTGGACAGTTTAGTTGAGTGGCATTGCTTGGGGAGGAGTTTTTAGCTGTTGCAGGTGTGAGCATGTCACCCATGATTTTTGCATCTTATACCCGGCAGGGATGTTAATTTTGGGCTGGGAGGGAGGATGGTCCAATAGCCCCCCTAAATATGCAACTTGATGAGTAATCTTTAAAAATGTTTCTTGAATATTTATCTTTAATATGTGTGTGTATGCTTGAAATATACTTGAAAGATAAGGTACACTTAAAGAAACATAAACACAAGTCAAGTTGCCATAAGTTGTTGTACAAACACTGAAGTGTCTCTGTGTCAGTCATCAAAGTTATAAGGTCACTGGTCACATGATCAGCTTGTATGGCAATTGGCATCAAGTTATAATGTCTATAGGTAGCCTCTAAATAGTAGTGCTCCGTACCATTTTGAATATCAACTGTACCGTTACAGTCCTGTTGATTATTGAACCGGTTTTGAAGTCATGCAGCTTCCGTTCAATCCAATAATGCTTCACCCTCATGATTTTCGTCAAAAAAGTTGTTTTATAGCGGCGATTAGACGTAAAATGTCCACAAAATGCTTGATTGCAATTTACACACAACATTTTTGTCGTTTTTGCGTCAGTTTATCATTTATTATGACTTCAATTTCTTTGAAAAACATTATATTTAAACAAATACGATCTGATTTAAATTTAAAAAATCCCATTTTTACATTTTTAAAATTTAAATTGGATTTTTTTGCAACCCTGCTTGAGCACATGATATTCTTTGGCTCTTATCTGGAAATAAAAAACCCACTTGTGACTCTGTTACTCTGATACTGTAAAATAAAATATTTCTAGCTCTATTTTATCTGTAAATGTGAACTCCTACCTGGACACTATCATTACATTCGCATTAGGCTGTCACCCAAAATGATGAAGTCCGTTACGGCCTAAATAACCGACAAAAATTACTGATAATGGACAAAATGGATATGAGCCTATAACAGCAGAAAAACACAAATCACCACAAATTACCTATATGGTGACAAATTGAGCTATAGACGGAGGAGAGGGAGGTCAAAGACTCCTCGGTTAAGGAGACAGTTCATTATAGATACAGGTGCAGTCACTGTTGTGTCCCACATTGGCTTGCCTAGTGTAACCGCAGTCTTCCTACACTAAGTACCGTATTTCCTCGCATAGAAATCTGGTCACAAAAAGAAGCCTTTCTCATTTAGAGGCCGGGGCAGGGGCGGGGCAGAGGCCGGGGCAGAGGCCCGTGCAAAAAAATAAATGTGTGACTCAAGAATATTGCCGGGTCTGCTTTTATTAAACTACCCTAGTTGTATGCTACCCTTGCAAATAGCAAACTGGAATTTGAGTGCAATGAATTTCAACTTTTGAATCCAGAACAGGAAGGCGTGACAGGCAAAAAACTGTAATACACATGTATGGCAGATTATGACCTGACCTACCACTCAGGGTACTACTTGGGATGTTATAGAGTCTGTGAAATTTACTGTAAAGGTTTTTCTGAAAAAAGAAAATGATGAGTTCCTTATGCTTGGGTTTGCATAACAAACAAATATTTTGTCAGTAGTTTCCTTCAGTCTCTTGCAAGAGTTTATTACTTTTTTACAGGCAATTTCATTAGTACGCGATTCTAAGGTTCTAAGCCCCTAAATAGGGGAAGTGTACCTATATTGGACCACCTAACTCCATTGGTCCATTTCTCACACAGGGTGATACCTAAGGGATCAATTATTGGACCAATACTGGAGGCAGGCTAAGGTCTCCGTTTCAGTGTGTGTTCAGATTGAGGTTACAACACTTGCTTGATTTTGCGTTTTAAAATGTAAATACAAGATTTTGTCCGGGTAGCTACCTCAAATTGGACCAGTGGACCTTATAATGGACCACCTGTTTATTCTTATTACCCACATTGGGTCATTGGACCAATATAGGCACTACTCATCAAATATATTAGAGAATAGAGATATCCATACATACAAACGTATGGTTAGTGCAGTCCTCTTGGGACAGTTTTTAGCTTTTCACGATGGTATTAGGGATCCAAGTGGTCCAATATTGGGTGCCACCTGGTCCAATTTAGGTCCATAAATTCCCATGTGGCATTGAAATAAAGTTATTAAAGTTCAACCTTTCCATTTACCTATAAAAGGCAGAATAGCTTCTACACAATACATCTATAATGGATCGATCATTTCCTTCCCTTTATTAGATCACTTGACCCAATATTGGACCAGTGGTCCAATATGCGGCACCATGAGATGTCCAATTTAAGGCCCTCGTCAACTTTCAGTAGTTACACATATTCTCTAAAAGAGGAATACCATTCTATAAACACGCCATCAGTTTTTGCAACAGAGAACACCTACTCTATGTGTCCCCTGTTGTTTAGTCACTGCTGTTTACCTGACCACCTGGTAGGCCACCAAACTTAGTTGATTTTAAGAAGAAATATGGTAAAATAAATAATTCTCAATAATTTAATAACTTCCCCTACATAGCATTTTTGCCTAATCTGATTGGTTCAGGACCTAGAGAACGTCACACAGTTGACAGATGAAACATATGTAGTCTATGCAATGCATTGGTTCCTCACAGACAACTGTGAATTACTAGAATCGCGTGGTAATGAAATAACCTGTAAAGTAAAGCTATGAAATGTCTTTAAATAAAAGGTTAAACATGATACTTTTAGCAGTTTTATTGATCACACAATAATGAAAACACAAATTCAATTGTAATAAAGACAATTTATACTAATCTTAATGATTTATTCAGCATTTTATGCGATCTATCACCGAACTCTTAGATTTTTCATAATTTCTTGACAAATTACAAGACAGCAAATAAAAAGCTCACTTTGAAACATGTGTGTGTCATAGAACTAGTAGGAATACATACTACCACTACAACCAAACCACTTATTGCTCAGTTTATATTAAAACTTGCAAGCAGCTTTTCTACATTAACAACAATATCCATAGCCGGGTTTCAAGTTCCAAATTACAGTCACGAAAATTGGAGTGAAGATTTCTAAAAAAAAAACATCTCTCTAGGTCTATACAAAAGTCCCATATATTTACCCTCAAAATCAGATTTTGGACTATTTCTGTGGTTTAGATCTCCTAAAACCATGAAAATGATAGTGTGATAAACCAACATTTTTAAATAGTCATGTATCACAGAATTCCCAACAGATTTTTTTCGTTATTGTTTTAAAATGTTCCCTTGATTGTCTTCTGAAACACTGCGCTAATAACATATATTTGTTTTTAAAAAATCTAACCCTAAACTTTATTCAGGGATGCTTTGCGAAGTCAAAGTAATTATCAATTCAAGGACTATTCAGGAATTTGCATCTTCATTTGCTTTCTTTTATCGTTCACAAAATTACAAACTCTTCGCACTAACCTTTTTAAAAAACAAGAAAATCTTTTTGAAAAAAAAAGATATATGCTGGCTGTAGTGATTATGATTTCAAAATTTACAATAAGAGTATGTTTTGCCAAAAGAATTTTAAAATATGGTATTTAAGAGAAACTACAGATGAACCCATGATATGGTATAAGAAGCTATAAGAGGAATTATAGATGAACCCATGATAGATCTATCTATCTATCTGTCTATCTCTCACCCTCTCTATCTCTTCATCCCAAGGGGCATGCGATACTCCGGAGACACCAACTATACTTTTTCTATATCTCTCACTAACTAGGTCTGGAACACACATATATCATAGGTTCATCTATAAATCCTCTTATAGCTTCTTATACCTGCTCTGCTGATTTACACTAACTTGTGTATTGTATTGACTGTTATTTTTATTCCTATGACAGTTTAGCTTGAATTTGGCAAGTTCATATGGGGAGCATAGGTTCAATATGACTCACTATTAATTAGTAAGTCACTATATATAACTGTCAATCCCTAACTGTTAATCAGGCATCCCTTACTGTTGTTCATCAGTTAGTCACTACCTGTTATTAAGTCCATTGTTTTGGCAGTTACTATTTGTTAGTCACTAAATATGTTATTTAGTCACAAACTGTTAGTTAGTCAAAAACTGTTAGTCAGTGAGAAACTGTTAGTCAAAAACTGTTAGTGAAAAAGTGTTAGTTAGTGAAAAAGTGTTAGTTAGTCAAAACTGTTAGTAGTCAAAACTGTTAGTCAAAACTGTTAATTAGTCAAAAACTGTTAGTCAGTCAAAAACTGCTAGTTAGTAAAAAAAAACTGTCAGTCACAACTGTTTGTAGTAAAAAAACCTGTTAGTAGCCAAAAAATGTTTTATAAGTCAAAAACTGTTTTCAGTCAAAAACTGTTAGTCAAAAAATGTTAGTTAGTCAAAAACTGTTAACTGTTAGTAGTCAAAAACTGTTAGTTAGTCAAAAACTGTTTGTAGTAAAAAAAAAAACTGTTAGTAGTCAAAACTGTCTTGTTAGTCAAAACTGTTTTCAGTCAAAACTGTTAGTTAGTCAAAAACCGTAAGTTAGTCAAAAACTGTTAGTTAGTAAACTATTTGTAGTCAAAAACTGTTAGTAGTCAAAAACTGTTAGTAGTCAAAAACTGGAAGTCAAAATGGTTAGTTAGTCAAAAACTGTTAGTTAGTCAAAAACTATTTGTAGTCAAAACTGTTAGTAGTCAAAAACTGTAAGTCAAAAATGGTTAGTTAGTCAAAAATGGTTAGTTAGTCAAAAACTGTTAGTTAGTCAAAACCTGTTAGTTAGTCAAAAACTGTTAATTAGTCACTAATTGTCACTAACCGTTAGTCAGTCACCAACTGTTGGTCAGTCACCAACGTCAGTCACCAATCACTAACTGTTAGTTGGTCACTAACTGTTAGTTGGTCACTAACTGTTAATCAGTCACTAACTGATAGTCAGTCACTAACTGTTAGTTAGTCATGTAAGTCAGCTAGTCCTTAACTGTTAGGAAGTAACTGTTAGTAAGTTACTAACTGCTAGTCCCTGACTGTTAGTCATTTTGTCCCTAACTGTTGTTCATCAGTTGGTCACTACTTTTAGTAAGTCACTGTTGTTAGTCACTTACTGTTAGTAAGCACTAACTGTTGTTGATTCACTAACTGTTTGTTAGTCTTTAACTGCCAGTTAGTCACTAACTGTAAGTCACTAACAGTCTGTTAATCACCCCAAGGATGTGCCACCCAGAAATTGGACCTATAAATAGAACAAACTGCTCTCATTACTATTCACCCCCAATTGTTACAACTCACCCCCAATTATTTCAGGTCCTGCAACAATTGTATCTGCACCAATTGGTCGATTAATGAGTGGCAGGTGTACTTTTACATCAATGCAACAATATTAAGTATTTGTGATCATAAGATATTTTGTAATGCTCTAGCTGATATTACTAAATGGTGGGGACCAAACCGGTTGACACTTTTCCGTATGGGGCAATCAGTATAGTATGCTGGCTGCAGAGCCAATACTGTACTATAACAAATCTTGTCCTAAAGTTCAAGAAGCAGCATAAAAACCTAAAATAAGGAAACACCACTCATGTGCTAAAATCACACTATGTGCAGCATGTTTAATAGAAAATCATCCAGCTGAGTCTATTAACTTCTGCAAAAACAAGTGCTGCATACCTTTTTTCAAATAATTAATCATTTAGCGTAAACAAATGTTACAGTTTGACGTCCACATTTCTATGCATTAGGTTTTTGAAGTACACAGGGGTGACTTTACACATTCATCAAACACTGATGATAAGGTATTGTATTTTTCAGTCAGATTTTGGTTTTAAGGTGCATTATTATATAGCAGGTTTTACCGTGAATTCTTATGAATGGCAAGTTTTATGGTGCACTCTTACAGCAGGTTTTACGGTGCACTCTTAGTTTTACAGTGCACTCTTACAGCAGATTTTACGATGCACTCTTAGTTTTACAGTGCACTCTTAAAGTGGGGTTTACGGCGTGCTCTCACAACAGGTTTTACTGTGCTCTCTTACAGCAGGTTTTACGTCGTGCTCTTACAGCAGGTTTTACACAGCGCACTGTTATATCAGGTTATATCAGGCTTTATTTAGCGCACTGTTACAGCTGGTTCTACAGTGCACTCTTACAACAGGTTTTATGGTGTGCTCTTTCAGCAGGTTTTACACAGCGCACTGTTACAGCTGGTTCTACAGTACATTGTTACAGTTCTACAGTGCACTCTTTACAGCAGGCTTCAAAGTTCGGTCTTACAGGTTTTATAGTGTACCCTGACAGCAAGTTTTACGGTCTCTTAGTTTTACAGTGCACGCTTACAGGTTTTACTCAACGCACTGTCACAGCTGTTCTACAGCGCACTCGTACAGCAGGTTTTACAGTGCACTCTTACAGCAGACTTTACAGTGCACTCTTACAGGTTTTACAGTGTCCGCTTACAGCAAGTTTTATAGTGCACTCTTACAGCAGGTTTCACAGTGCACTCTTACAGGTATTACAGTGTCCGCTTACAGCAAGTTTTATAGTGCACTCTTACAGCAGGTTTCACAACGTGCTCATACAGCAGGTTTTACTCAGCGTACTGTTACAGCTAGTTCTACAGAACACTCTTACAGCTGGTTTTGCGTTGTGCTCTTTCAGCAGGTTTTACACAGCGCACTGTTACAGCTGGTTGTACAGCACACTCTTACAGCAGGCTTTACAGTGCAATATTTAGAGGTTTTACAGTGTGCGCTTACAGCAGATTTTACAGTGCACTCTTACAGCAGACCTGTATCATGGTGCTCTCTTTACAGCAGCTATTGCAGTGCACTCTTATTCCAACCATCTAATCTGGCTGTAATTTTGTTAAAAGAAAACAGAAAAAGAAAATTGAAAGACTCATCTTTTCTGAAGCAATTAGCGAATCGAACGAACAAGGTGAAGCAGTCACGGAAATTAAAACTAATTGACGAAGCAACGTAGGTGTTCCATTAATTTTTAATGAAGGATTCCTTGCCCAAAACTCCAGAGATTTAGATAAATCTATTTCCTCCTTTCAATTTCTTGTGTCGCCAACAATTAAATTCTTTCCGTTTCATATTTTAAAATTCTAAAACTAGACGGCCCCCCCCCCCCGACTAAAACCGACTACTACTACTACAACAGAGTTGCTGGACGGTAGACGGTCACGCGTACAGATTCGCTGACTTTTGCTCATAAAAAAGACGTATTTATAAATTGATAGTGTGTGTGTTAAATTACATTTTTTGTTGTGTTAAAATTTTTTAACTTCCCCCCCCCACTGGACACGTTGTCAGAAATTAGTACCCAGAACTGGGTTTAGAGGGCTGCACTTACCATATCGATCTATCTATCTATCTATCTACACTGTCCCTCTCTTGAGAGATGTGTGAATGTTGGTACCCCCATCCATCCCCCATTTATAGATTATGCATGTATTGCTTTTTATAATTGTTTGAGAGAAGATCTGAAACGTTAATTAACGAAACCAAGGAAGGTATTTAAAAAAATCCTCAGGGCAACGATATTTTAAAATTTGAATAGTATTGAGGAAATACATTCAGAAGATGTTATAAAAACAGCAACAAAGATTGTCAGAGATGAACTACACCCTCTTAACACCGAACTGTCCGTACCCCTAGTGGAAGAAGATGGCATGTATTGCCTATGAGAACGTCTAGATTTAAAAATTCCTTTGTTCCCAGTGCCATTATTTTAGTTAATCAAAATCATATCATTAGGCCTACATAAATTTACTCTTATTTTTTAGAAAAATTATAATTATTATTCCTAACTGTAATTTAATTGAGTGTACCATTTCAATGACCAATCAAAATTTCACATGTATTCTGTTGCGACGTGACCAACAAAACTTCTTATTCTTACAGGGTGTCTACAGAAAAAGAGGACAGTCACTTTTCTTCTTTTTCACACTTATATAAGTTCAGAATTTGGTTATCAGTCTAACATAAGAAGGGATTTGATAGTCAGCCATATTAGGTCTATTGCAAATATGTTTATTTGTGAATTATATCACTACTAAAGGCAAAATGCAAGCATGATATGCAAAAGTGCTTGCATTGCTCTAAGCTGAAAAAGGTCATCCTGTTTTCCTCATTCTTGATGATAAATTTTTCACCATTTATGGTGCTTGTGAGAGAAAGAATGAATCATTTGTGAGTAGTGGGACATTTGCTGATGCTCCAGCTGCCGATAATTCCAATTTAGGACCTAACACTTGGTCTTCAACATGGGATTCATCTGATGACAAGAAAATCACAAAAAATGTCTCAAATAACCATTGAACAGAGTGCCGGAATCAATGCAAATGTTTGTAATAACATTCTGAAATAATTTGGGGTGTCATGGCATCAGACAAGAAACTCTTTTGTTGGCAAAATCATCTTCCTACAAGGTGTAGCACCTGTTCATACTGCAAAGAAGACTCTGGAGTGCCTCAAAACAAGCCTCTTGAGCTAGGTAGAGTACCACCCCTTGCCTCCTGAGCTCGACCCAGTGGATTATTCAGAATGGTCAAATTGGGAGACAGAATCAAGCAAGTTATCCCAATCCTCGCATTAAAGTTAAAGGCCTCCGTCATGTCTGCAAGGGGCAAAATTTTCGTGGAGAGCATCAAACATGCTTTTGCATCATTTATGTCTCATCTGCAGAAAGTTACCACAGCAAGGGGTGCAAATAATGGGTAATTTGACTGTTATGATATACTGTTCATGTACAAATCATGTTTTGTTGAATAATGATGCTTGGCTATAGATAAAATGTAATCAAATCAAATTGTGTTGAATGTCTTCTTTTTCCGTAGACACCAGTATTCTGAACGGGTCCTTAACGAAAAATGATTTGCTGTAAGTAAGCTACCTTGTATCCTGTATAGAATATGATGACATTGTGCTGAATCTGTGCATACAGGATAATATATAAGTTATTGGGCCTATCAGTTGATAATTACCAACAATTAAGCCAAGTACAGGCTGAGGTCACATCAATTATTGACAGATTGGTCAATACCTTATATATGTGGAATGTATATTATAGGCCTATTATCTGGGGACTTCTGGGTATTAAAACGTTTACACATAAGAATAGGACTTAGTTGACACTAATTAATATCATCATGCCAAACAGTGATTTAAGGTCAAGTCAATTCTGGCTTCATGTGGTTACCTGCAGGGACGGACACAGGGGGGGGAGGCATAGGGGGATGCATTCCCCCCAAGACAAAAATTTATATATTTTTACAGTTAATTTTATCGGCGTGCAAGATTAAGTCACGAATTGTGCGTTCCGCAATACCCCGATAGACCCCCACGGAATTTTCTGGATCCCCCCCTGGTTACCTGAACAGGTGAAAAGCTAATATTAATTGTGCAAAGATGAACAAGATAATAACAAGATTCCAATGATTCAAAGCCCGGGCTTGAATTTCTTCACTGATAATAAGTATTTTCTTGCAATGAACAATAAAATACATATCCAAAATTCCAAAAAAATTATCCACTAGACCTACTATTGTGTAATTCCTTTTCATTACAGCACTGGAGAAGCACTATTGGAGTGTCATATATTCATACATACAGGAACAGCAAAACGCTGAAAAAATGTATCAATTTTTTTCAATAGCACTAACTGATGCATTCCTAAATCTGTATGTAAACAGTAATGAGTAATTTATAAATGAATATGTATCACATTTCATAAGCTAATAATGTATTCCACATACATGTAATAACCTTCAGCCTGACAAAGCATAAAATCAATATTTAGTACTTTATAAAATCACATAGGCATAAATAATTCATAAACAGTTGCCAATATCTATTACACTAATGCAACTCGCATAGGTTGTAATTAACTATATTATAAATGGATTTCAGGAGCTATCTATGTATTTCTATCAATTAAATATTATATATTTGCTTCTTGAAACATTTTTTATTACATGACCACTGCGATAGAGTGTTGCTGATTGGGCAAAATCAGTCACATGACGACATCATAAAAACTCGTATCGCATGGTTAAAGTGCAATATTAGTTTTTTACCTTCATCGAACGAAGTTCGAAGAAGGTATTGTAATCACTTGGGTAAAAATGCTGTCCGTCGCCGGGCGGGCGGGCGGGTGGGCGGCGGGCGGATAGATCGTTTCCGGCCAGGCACTCGGCCTCTATTGAATGTATGGGGATGAAATTTGGTACACATCTAGCCTGTATGGTCTAGTTGTGCCTTTTGATGGTCTGATGAATAGATCTTAAATACTTTTTGAAATAATTAACAAAATATAAAAATTTTTTTTTTTCGTTTCCGGGCAAGGCTCGGTCACTATTGCATGTGCATGGATGAAATTTGGTACACATGTGGCCTATATGGTCTAGTTGTGCCTTTTGATGGTCTCATTGACAGATATTCTATACTTTCTGAAAAAAATGAGAAAACATATAAAAACATATTTTTTTTGTTTTTTGGGCTAAGACTCGCTCTCTATTGCATGTACATGGATAAACTTTGGTACACATATGGTCAATATGGTCTAGTTGTGCCTTTTGAAAGGTCTGATGGAAAATATTATATACTTTTTTAAATATTGAAAAAACATAAAAATTTTTTTTTTTTTTTCTGGCCCAACATCATTAATTTAGCAGTGCTTTTTGATGCGTATAACACTTTATGAATCATTGGAAAAATAGAGATAATGGAAGGCCACTACTCGACCGCTATTGCATACCTATAAGCATTTTCGTAAACGCACCAATTTTATGATATTATTGTAATCTTCTAAAGGTGTTATTCGCTGAAGGTTTGCTGCTGCGCAGCCTATGTTTTCTAATTTCTTCTATAGATCTACGTAAGTAAATCAGATTTATAGGCCTATATTTTATACATTTGCTTCTGAAACAATTTATAAGTGTGTCGCAGAGTCCACATTGCTACTGAAATAAATCCATGTTACACTTTGTCCCGTCAACAACCAAAATGGACATGCAGGTCACAGAGTAAAATACACTTGTATACTAACGGGCAGTAGATCGTGAGCTTTTGTAATATGAATAAATATATATAAAGTATAAAGATATATATTTAGTAGCCTATAACTCCCACGTCCAATCCCTGCTGTCATTGGTTAAATCAGGGTCACCTGACTAAGATTATAGAAAGCACTGTGTGGACTGACAGGTCAATAGTCTACAAGATAGTGCCCTCAGGGCATTATCCACAAAACTATCGACTAGGCAGACTTTTAAAACTTGTGATGATGTCACGGTTGCCATGACATCACATTGTGATGTCACAAGCTGGGCAGGCCAAATGGTGACACCATGACTTTAATTCTGAGCTGAGTGTTTTTCCCCAAAAACATGCCAACCTTGAAGCCATGATACTCTGCGACTAATGCTAGCACAATCTCGAAATTTGGGGGGCATTTCAGTCAACACTGGATGTTTTTCCTAGGCTTTTTAGATCATGATTGAGGCTTTTCTAAACACTAAAAATAGCACATTCCTGGAACAAAAAGTTATAAGTTTTGCATGATGAACATCGGGCAATAGTAGCAACCTCACTCCGAGGGCCAAATAGTTTGCACTAGTGCCCTCATACCCATTCAATATTTGTATAATACCACATTTTTGTGATGTTTCGGTTGCCATTTTGCCAAAATGTTTGGGTTTTTGACGACAAATCAGACAGACGGTCAATGCATCTCAGCTAGACATGTTTGGTTTTTAGCTGCACGGATCGACCGTTTTTCAAACTCCAGCTATTTTTTTGCATATATACATCTGAAATAGGCCTATTAGGCTATGTGGGCAGTGGACAGCCAATGATAAAAGACCATTATATAAATATATACACCTCTGAAGCACACCTATGTGTCATTGAACCAGGTCACAGCTATACATTATTAACATCATGCAATCATGCAACTAAAACATTCTATCCACAAAGGCATAGCAGCATAACAGTCTTCTTACCTGTATAGGTGCTATGGTGATCCCACAGTTCAGCCCAGGTAGGTAGGTCTGCTCATGAAAGCTCTGTGCCTCCCCTGCTTGTAGTTGCTACTGCTGTAGCCAGCTAAGCCACCACTATATATAGGTATTTCTACCTGCAGGCCGATTTCATGATTACACTGGTCTGGTTCAAATTATTCAATTATGTGCTTCTACAGCACACGCATTAAGGATGCAGTGTTAAGACCCAAGGGGAGGTGTGGCAATCTCTGCTTAAAACAGGTTCTCACATGCCTGGTACTTAGCGAAAATATGATAATGGTTAACTAATATTATTTACATGATATTGCTTCCTGTAATATATTGACCACATAATAGTCTAGCGTTTTCCTGGCCATTACCCAATTGGCTAATGCATCCTCCATGTGGCTAGTGTTGCAGAGGCGTAAAACACAAAATACACAAATACACTCCATATGGCTAATGAAAGTAACATATTTTGCAAGCAAATAAGCCACACGTGTATGCATTTCACTCAAAATTGACCATTGTGGCTAATTGAATTCTTGTCCTCAGAAAAGAATTTTAATGCCTACCTTCATAATATATTTTAACATAGGCTGCGCGGGCAGCATACCCTCGGCTACTCAGCGGCTATTCTCCAGACAGTGGGATACATTGAGGCAGGACCCCACTGGGTACTCTAATATCCTCATGAACATGAAATTCCCGTTGAAAAACTTTCATTGAATGGCCAAGAGCTGTGAGCAAAATAATATAAATGTTTCCCGTCTGCCATTTTGTATTGGCAGGAATTCAAAATCCACATGCAATCAGCTTGCAGGATGGGTCCCCCCAGAAAAAGAGGGGAAACAGTTAAAATTTGGGCAAGGAGTCAAAAAGTGTGGCACAAGATCAAATGAACTGAAAATCAATGGTTAGCAATTAGCAAGACATTACATTGTACTGTAGAAGTGGTATAATTTGGTATAATCTGGATAATGAAATTCAGGCAAGTATTCCACTGTGCCTATTGGTGGCCTGTGGCAAAATCTGTGCCTTTTTGTGAACAAGCAATTTGAGAAATAAAATTAAAAAAAAAATGAAGTCAAGAAGATGACTGGTTTCGGTGACAATATTAAGAACAATATTATCCGGCATAGATTACCCACAGTAATTCATCCCCTCTTCCACTACCATTTTAGAAAGTTGGTTTTTTATCAAACTTATTTTTGTCTGAATGTAATATACAGTGGTGACAGACAGGAAAATAAAGCAATGCAGTGCACAATAGACAGGTAATGACCATTAAAAAGACAGCTAGAAATGGACAACAATTGAGATAAAGAGATAAAGACAGTCAGAAAACGATCAGGACATGTAGGGGACTGTTTAGATAGATAGATAGATAGATAGATAGATAGATAGATAGATAGATAGATAGATAGATAGATAGATAGATTGATAGACTTTTGGTAGTTTGATCAATCCAATTGTCAGTTTTTCTATTAAGATGTGTCATAATTCCTGCAGAAAAGATAAAATTACAATTTCATTTAAACTGCATAAAACTGAATTGCAATAAGGGTAGCTATTGTTTGAACAAAAATTAGATATCTATCAGTTCAATAAATTTCTGTCTGTAAATCTTATATCTAATCAAACAGTGTCATTGACTTCAGTTCTACATCATCTTGATCCTGGATCCATTTTAGAATGTAGCCATGTAAATTGTTGGATGTTGTAACTATTTCAGTTAAATTACATTATCCTTGCAGACATTCCCCTTAAAGGGGTTAAAGGGGCTTCCTTAGTCCCCCTCCTCAGCTGTTTAACACCCATATCAAATGGCTATTGTCTGCTGTACCCCAATATTTTAATCACCTTATGCAATGCCATTATGTAATAGGGCTGAAACGAGTAGAGATTTTTCTACCCGGTGCTTGACACCTTCTACCCGACCCTGCCCGGGCACTCGTTGTTTAATGTAAACAAGCAATTTGCCATGTAAGTCTGGGGACAGTTGGTGAAAAAAAGGAGATTTATTGCTAAGTAACAGAATCTGTCATCAAGAGTTGTCTGGATAAGGGGTAAACTCACACTTTTAAGGTCATTTGAGGTTATCTGGAGCTTGTTTCGGAAACTCAACATTACTAGACTTATTGAAAACAGGTGGCATGATGAAATACAGGCCCTTTTTAAAAAAGAACGATATCCCGGGCAGACAAATTTGACCCGGGCAAATGCATTACCCTACCCGTGCTCGGGCACCCGGGAAAAAGTTTCAGCCCTATTATGTAACCTGACAAAAGAATGGAGGGTGGCATACTTCACACACCTCAGAAGTGTGCCACTGTGATGAGGGGGGGGGGGGTCCAATGAAACATCACTGAAAATCAATGGTTACCAAGAGATTAAACTTGAAATGATATATCTACTAGTCAAAATGAAATCTGGATCATGTGATTCGGGCAAGAATAATTTGAGAAAAAAGAATAATTCCTGTTGATGATTGGATTTTGTGATATATCCATGTATAGGAATCTTGAATCATTGTAAAGCTTTAGAAATTGTACAGGATTAAAATTGCTCTAATAATCTATCCATCTCTGTATGCATCTATCAATCTATCTATCTATATATATATCTATCTATCTACATGTGTCTATCTATCTATCTTTCTATCTTTCTATCTATCTATCCATCTATCTATATCCTTCTTTCTATCTTTCTATCTATCTATCTATCTATCTATCTATCTATCCAGCTATCTATCTATCTATCTAGCTATCTATCTATCTATCTATCTATCTGTCTATCTATCTATCTATCCATCCATCTATCTATCTATCTATCCATCCATCTATCTAGTCTATCTAGCCTTAGCTATTCTTATCATAAATTACAAATATGCAATATGGGTCTAAAAACATAAATTATAGACTAGTATTCAACCTTTAAAAAGGTTAGGCAATGATTCGACCTCAAATATATGAGTAAAACAAATTATATGAGACTATGTCGGACTATTATGGTAGAGACCTGTAAGCTGAAGTTTCTACTTATATTATGTGTAAAGTAGACACACTTAGCCCATGCAAAATTTGAAGAAAATTGTCCATGTCAATCACAAGATATAGCCATTTACCCCTTTTGGGGGTTATACCTAAAACCGAAACTGTTCATCCAGTAACATCCATTAAGTACAAGCCTAGATCCAACATAAACTTGACATTCCATTTTAAACAACCAAATTCCTCAAAATACGTATTTACCCCCCTTTGACCTTGATTACGAGGGTAAATTATCCTATACTGTAACGTTTTCTCTTTTAACATGTGCCTGAGTCAATATCCCATACGTGTGCAAAATTTGAAGTAAATCGTCCATGTCAGTCACAAGTTATAGTCATTTACCCTTTTGGGGGTAATTATTAAAAACCGAAACTTTTCGTCCAGTAACATCCATACGAATAACCTAGACAAACGTGCAACTAATATTCCATTTTAAACAACCAAGTTCTTCATAATATGTATTTACCCCTTAGAACTTGATTACGAGGGTAAATCACCCTATTCTGTGAATTTTTCCTTTTAGCATGTGTCTGAGTCAATGTCACAAACGTGTGCAAAATTTGAAGTAAATCGTCCATGTCAATCACAAGTTATAGTCATTTACCCCTTTTGGGGGTAATTACCCAAAACAGAAACTTTTCATCCAGTAAAATCCAACCGGATAGCAGTAGACAAAAATACAGCTGATATTCCATTTTGAACAACATAACTCCTCAAAATATATATTCACCCCTTTTGGCATTGATTACGAGGGTAAATACCCTATGTTGGCAATACTGTTAAAATTATTTGTTTAATATGTGCCTGAGTCAATATCCCAAACGTTGTGCAAAATTTGAAGTAAATCGTCCATGTCAATCACAAGTTATAGACATTTACCCCTTTTGGGGGTAATTACCCAAAACAGAAACTTTTCATCCAGTAAAATCCAACCGGATACCCGTAGACCAAACATACAGCTGATATTCCATTTTGAACAACATAACTCCTCAAAATATATATTCACCCTTTTGGCATTGATTACGAGGGTAAATACCCTATGTTGGCAATACTGTTAAAATTATTCGTTTAATATGTGCCTGAGTCAATATCCAAAACGTGTGCAAAATTTGAAGAAAATCGTCCAGGTCAATCACAAGTTATAGACATTTACCCTTTTTGGGGGGTAATTACCAAGCTTCGGGCAACAAGGATTGCATAATACAGAAACCATTAATATATTACCAGACTATCATTGAAATCCTTTCATTAAAACAAAGTTTTACAATGCTTTCACTCTTGGGGCAAAACACCCTATTTTCAACACCCCATTACATAGTTACCCTTCACATAATCAAAATATAAAATATCACTTACTTGAATGGTTAGTCAGGCTACCTATCAGTGAAAGAACTGAGTTTCTAGCTTGCTTAGTTTTTCTGGAAACCTGTGCAAACCTGTTTTAGTCAAATTGGGGTAATTACCCCTTACCCTCATTGCACAAAAACAATTATGGGTTACAAATGTTGGGATACATGTTTATATATATATTCCAAAGTTTCAAATTGATTCTTGTAATATTAAAAAAGTTATTCCACTTTTAAGTTTTCCAATTTTCGACTTTGAGATGACCTGTGACCTTGAGTTCAAGGTCAAGGTCAACCATCTTCTCCCAAAATGAAGTACTAACCATGGACTATATATGTACCAAGTTTCAAGTCTCTAGCACAAAAACCTACTGGCCAAGAAAATAATAATAACTAGCAGTCAACCTTTGGAAAGGTAGGATATAAATCGACATGGAATACGTGGGCTTGCAGGCAAAAGATTGAACAATTCATACGAAAAATCAATGGAAACACATAACCAAATATACCATTGAAAACACAAAAACTGCTCAAAATACTTGTTTCATCCCTTTTGGCATTGATTTTCAGGGTAAATTACCCGGTGACATCAAAGTCAAACTTGAATTATGTCCCCATGTCAAGATACTAAACCTGTGCAAAATTTGAAGAAAATCATCCAAGTCAATCAAAAGTTATGAATATTTACCCCTTTTTTGGGGTAATTAACTAAAAACGGCCATTTTAACTCAAAAACATCATGGTGTGAAGTAAAGTCCCAACCGATGCTGTTATACCATTGCAAAGATAAGAACTGCTCAAAACACATATTCACCCCCTTCGATGCGGAATATGGGGTAAATAACCCCATGACATCCATATCGTACTTGCATTATGTCCCAATGTCAAGATACTAAACCTGTGCAAAATTTGAAGAAAATCGTCCAAGTCAATCAAAAGTTATGAATATTTACCTCTTTTGGGGGTAATTATCTAAAAACGGCAATTTAACCCAAAAACAAAAATGGTGTGAAGTAAAGTCCCAACCGATGCCTATTATACCATTGCAAAGATAAGAACTGCTCAAAACACATATTCGCCCTTTCAATCCAGAATATGGGGGTAAATTAACCCATGACATCAAAATCATACTTGCATTATGTGCCCATGTCAAGATACTAAACTTGTGCAAAATTTGAAGGAAATCGTCCAAGCCAGTCAAAAGTTATGAATATTTACCTTTTTTGGGGTAATTACCTAAATGACAATTTTTTTACCTAAGGACATCTGTATTGTGAAGTAAAGTCCCAACCGATGCCTATTATACCATTGCAAAGATAAGAACTGCTCAAAACACATATTCACCCTTTCGATCTTGAATATGGGGGTAAATTACCCCATGACATCAAAATCGTACTTGCATTATGTCCACATGTCAAGATACTAAACATGTGCAAAATTTGGAGAAAATCGTCCAAGTCAATCAAAAGTTATGACTTTTTACCCCTTTTTGGGGTAATTACCTAAAAACGACAATTTTTATCCAGGAACATCCACAGCACAAAGGTAAGTCTCAAACGATGCCTATTGTATCATTCAATACACAATAACTGCTCAAACACATATTCACCCCTTTCGATCCAGAATAAGGGGGTAAATTACCCCTTGACATCAAAATCATACTTGCATTATGCCCCCATGTCAAGATACTAAACTTGTGCAAAATTTGAACAAAATCGTCCAAGTCAATCAAAAGTTATGAATATTTACCCCTTTTTTGGGGTAATTACCTAAAAACGGCAATTTTAACACAAAAACATCAATGGTGTGAAGTAAAGTCCCAACCGATGCCTGTTATATCATTGCAAAGCTAAGAACTGCTCAAAACACATATTCGCCCTTTCGATCCTGAATATGGGGGTAAATTAACCCATGACATCAAAATCATACTTGCATTATGTGCCCATGTCAAGATACTAAACTTGTGCAAAACTTGAAGGAAATCGTCCAAGTCAGTCAAAAGTTATGAATATTTACCCCTTTTTGGGGGGTAATTACCTAAAAATGGCAATTTTAACCAAAAAACATCAATGGTGTGAAGTAAAGTCCCAACCGATGCCAATTGTACCATTGGAAAGACAAGAACTGCTCAAAATACATATTCACCCCTTTCGATCTTGAATATGGGGGTAAATTACCCCATTACATCAAAATCGTACTTGCATTATGTCCACATGTCAAGATACTAAACATGTGCAAAATTTGGAGAAAATCGTCCAAGTCAATCAAAAGTTATGACTTTTTACCCCTTTTTGGGGTAATTACCTAAAAACGACAATTTTTATCAAGGAACGTCCACAGCACAAAGGTAAGTCTCAAACGATGCCTATTGTATCATTCAATACACAATAACTGCTCAAAACACATATTCACCCTTTCGATCCAGAATAAGGGGGGTAAATTTCCCTTGACATCAAAATCATACTTGCATTATCTCCCCATGTCAATATACTGGACTTGTGCAAAATTTGGAGAAAATCGTCCATGTTAATCAAAAGTTAGAGTCAATTACCCCTTTTGGGGTAATTACCCCCAAAACGTTATTTTTATTTTATAATGTGACTGTAATTCATGAATACTATATACACACCAAGTTTCATTAATTTCCCTCCATTCAAACCAAAGTTAAAAAATGTTTTCACTTTTTGGACAAAACACCCATTTTTGAAAGTCCAATAACTCAGAAACCCAAGTTTGATCAAAATATAAAAAGTGTCTTACCATGGATGAGTAGTCAGGCTATCAATTACAGCAAAAACTGAGCCTCTAGCCATTATAGTTTTCTCTGAAAACATGAGCAACTGGTTTTGTCAAAAGGGGGTAAATACCCCTTTACCCTCATCTCCCAATAAACGATACAGGCCAAAATTGTAGCAACACATGTTTATATAAAGGTTCTAAGTCCTAATAATCTAACAATGATATTAAAAGAGATAATCCACTTTGAAATTTTGGAAAATTTGACTTTGAGATGACCTGTGACCTTGAGTTCAAGGTCAAGGTCAACCATTTTCACAAAAAATGAAAGTACTGACCAAGGACTCCTATGTACAAAATTTCAAGTCTCTAGCACAAAAACTAACTGGCAAAAAGTGGCCAAATAATAATAATAATAATAATAATATCAAAGAAAACAATATAAATCTCCTTAGAGTCGATTTATAATAACTAGTTCTCAATTATTCCCAATAAATTTATCGGGAATGAGCATTCACCAGACTTTACCTGGAATTTAGAAGTCTAATTTTTTTAAGATTATGACATCACCTTTCATCTATGATTAAATAGTAAGGTAAACGGGACAAATTGTAGACTAGTGCTTCCTATATTTAAACTTTCAGGACTTAGACTAAGAAAGACATCTAACGTTAACAACTATTAACATGGCCAGTTAGTGGGAGTTGTAGAAGCTAATGGTAACTTGCAGGCAACCTTTGAAAAGGTAGGAAATGATTCGACATGGAATACGTGGGCTTGCAGGCAAAAGATTGAACAATTCATACGAAAAATCAATGGAAACACATAACGGAATATACCATTGAAAACACAAAAACTGCTCAAAATACTTGTTCATCCCTTTCGGCATTGTGACATCAAAGTCAAACTTGAATTATGTCCCCATGTCAAGATACTAAACCTGTGCAAAATTTGAAGAAAATCGTCCAAGTCAATCAAAAGTTATGAATATTTACCCCTTTTTTGGGGTGATTACCTACAAACGGCAATTGTAACCCAAAAACATCAATGGTGTGAAGTAAAGTCCCAACCGATGCCTGTTAAACCAATGCAAATATAAGAACCACTCAAAACACATATTCGCCCCTTTCGATCCTGAATATGGGGGTAAATAACCCCATGACATCAAAATCATACTTGCATAATGTGCCCATGTCAAGATACTAAACTTGTGCAAAATTTGAAGGAAATCGTCCAAGTCAATCAAAAGTTATGAATATCTACCCCTTTTTGGGGTAATTACCTAAAAACAGCAATTTTAACACAAACACATCAATGGTGTGAAGTAAAGTCCCAACCGATGCCTGTTATACCATTGCAAAGATAAGAACCACTCAAAACACATATTCGCCCCTTTCGATCCTGAATATGGGGGTAAATAACCCCATGACATCCATATCGTACTTGCATTATGTCCCCATGTCAAGATACTAAACCTGTGCAAAATTTGAAGAAAATCGTCCAAGTCAATCAAAAGTTATGATATTTACCCCTTTTTGGGGGTAATTACCTAAAAACGGCAATTTAACCCAAAAACATCAATGGTGTGAAGTAAAGTCCCAACGATGCCTGTTATACCATTGCAAAGATAAGAACTGCTCAACACACATATTCACCCCTTTCGATCCGGAATGTGGGGGTAAATAACCCCATGACATCCATATCGTACTTGCATTATGTCCCCATGTCAAGATACTAAACATGTGCAAAATTCGAAGAAAATCGTCCAAGTCAATCAAAGTTATGAATATTTACCCCTTTTTTTGGGGGTAATTACCTAAAAACGGCAATTTTAACCCAAAAACATCAATGGTGTGAAGTAAAGTCCCAACCGATGCCTGTTATACCATTGCAAAGATAAGAACTGCTCAAAACACATATTCGCCCCTTTCGATCCAGAATATGGGGGTAAATTACCCCATGACATCAAAATCGTACTTGCATTATGTCCCAATGCCAAGATACTAAACTTGTGCAAAATTTGAAGGAAATCGTCCAAGTAAGTCAAAAGTTATGAATATTTACCCCTTTTTCGGGGGTTTTTACCTAAAAATGGCAATTTTAACCCAAAGACATCAATGGTGTGAAGTAAAGTTCCAACCGATGCCAATTGTACATTGGAAAGACAAGAACTGCTTAAAATACATATTCACCCCTTTCGCTCTTGAATATGGGGGTAAATTACCCCATGACATCAAAATCATACTTGCATTACGTCCCAATGTCAAGATACTAAACCTGCGCAAAATTAGAAGAAAATCGTCGAAGTCAATCAAAAGTTATCAATATTTACCCCTTTTTGGGGTAATTACCTTAAAATGACAATTTTCACCTAAAGACATCTGTATTGTGAAGTAATGTCCCAACCGATGCCTATTATACCATTGCAAAGATAAGAACTGCTCAAAACACATATTCACCCCTTTCGATCTTGAATATGGGGGTAAATTACCCCATGGCATCAAAATCGTACTTGCATTATGTCCCACTGTCAAGATACTAAACCTGTGCAAAATTTGGAGAAAATCGTCCAAGTCAATCAAAAGTTATGACTTTTTACCCCTTTTTGGGGTAATTACCTAAAAACGACAATTTTTATCCAGGAACATCCACAGCACGAAGGAAAGTCTCAAACGATGCCTATTGTATCATTCAATACACAATAAACTGCTCAAAACACATATTCACCCCTTTCGATCCAGAATAAGGGGGTAAATTACCCCTTGACATAAAATTCATACTTGCATTATGTCCCCATGTCAATATACTGGACTTGTGCAAAATTTGGAGAAATTCGTCCATTTTAATCACAAGTTAGAGTCAATCACCCCTTTTGGGTAATTACCCACAAAACGTCATTTTTATTTTATAATGTGTCTGTAATTCATGAATACTATATACACACCAAGTTTCATGAAATTCCCTCCATTCAAACCAAAGTTAAAAAATGTTTTCACTTTTTGGACAAAACACCCATTTTTGAAAGTCCAATAACTCAAAAACCCCTTCTTTGATCAAAATATAAAAGGTGTCTTGCACTGGATGAGTAGTCAGGCTATCAATTACAGCAAAAACCAAGCCTCTAGCCATTATAGTTTTTTCTGAAAACATGGGCAACTGGTTTTTGTCAAAAGGGGGTAAATACCCTTTACCCTCATCTCCCAATAAACGATATAGGCCAAAAATGTAGCAACACATGTTTATATAAAGGTTCCTAAGTCCTAATTTTCTAACAATGATATTAAAAGAGATAATCCACTTTGAAATTTTGGAAAATTTGACTTTGAGGTGACCTCTGACCTTGAAAAATAGGTCAATGTCAAAAAAATTTTGCATAACTTCTCCTCTCACTTAGGACTACCTATCCACCAACTTTCATTAACTTTCTCCAATTTTAGGTGGCCAAATAATAATAATAATAATAACTAGTATAACTGATATTGCCGTACGGCAATATCGGATAATCCCCGCGCGCCCCCCTTATCTCCCTGCCCTGCTTACTCCGTCCTTCCAGTTCATATCCGTCATGATGAATTCTTCATACCATGTATGAATGTAGTAATCTTGCTGGTGCATATGCCTATGAAATGCCGTGGCAGGCACAAGGTCAGCTGCTGGGAAAGGTGGCAGTGAGACAGTATATGACTTACATGCATCTGTGAATAATTTTTTTAGCTTTATTTTACCAGCAAAGTATTGCAGATATGAGGATGCCCTTATACCACAAAAAGGGCAAAAAATTAGCAACATGTACATTCAGTTTTAAGTGATCTGAAACAATAGTTCATGAGTTTATAATTGAATATATAAAATCATTTATTTGAAATTGGCTATTCAGAAGAGGTGTTTTTCCTTGGAGGACAGTAAAGGCCATAATTTTACGCATCTTTTGGTATTAATTTCATGAAATTCGAATAACCAGAAGCGGAGCAATGTACATTTCAATTTTGAAATTCAAAAAATTCTCCAGGAAAAACTATTTGATGTAGGTAATTGATCTTTGGGGATAATATGGAGGGCTGATATGGGTATCCCACATAAAATATTCATGGACGTGCATGAAGAATTTCATCGACTTTTTGAGCGAAAAGGTTTTTTAGGCGCAAAAAGTGACATGAAATTTTCAATGTCCGACGCGATTCTACGTCGAGCGTCTGACACTATTATGCTATACATCATTGGAAAGCTAAGAAACAGACCTTTCTTGTGATATGTGATACTTTGCTGTAGCTTAAATAGGGACCGAGATATGAGCACTTGAAAATTGGGTTTTTGGACGTCCGTAGCTCCGAGACCGTTTGTCCGAGCGGTCCGTAACTTTGTGAAGTTGGTACACTAGAGTAGGTCTGTAAGTATACCCATTTTCAGCTTTCTACAAGCATTCCTTCCCTGTTTTTCAGAAAAATTTCAGTCAATTTTCGGGATGTCCAATTTTCAAAAAATCATATCTTGAAATGTATTCATGAAATCTCCACGAGACGCCTTTCTGCACTGGAGACTTTGTCAAGGTATCTTAGAAAAATTCAGCAGGTCCCAGTTATGCGTAGTTTCTCAGAAACCTGCGCCGGAAATTTTTTTTATATTTTCCTCATAACTCATAAGTGTCATGAAATTTGATCATGAAATTTCGTAAGCAGTAGCGCGCAATGGAGTTGCATATTACCCTTCACTTGTAAACCAATATCTCTAATAGTTTTGAAGTAATCGCAGTTTTCCTGAGCTGAATAATAATAATAAGAACTAGTATAACTGATATTGCCGTACGGCAATATCGGATAATCCCCCGCGCCCCCTGTCTCCCCTTCCTGCTTACTCTCCCCTTCCAATTCATGTCCTTCATGATGAATTCTTAAAAGCATGTATGAACGCTGCAATGCTGTTGGAGCATATGCCTATCAAATATCTTGACTGCCAGACATACCTGTGGTGGCCAAGCGTACCACCCTGCAAGCAGTGCATGTTGAGTAAACCCTAACCCTAACCCTAATGGCTTGCTGCAGGCAAACCATAAGAGTTGGGGAGATGTGCTTACATGGGAAAATCAGGCAATAAATTAGGAACATGTCATTGCATTTTCATCTGATTTGAAACATAAATGCAGGAGTTATAGTGGCTTATATAAAATCATCTATGTAAAATTGGCTATTACTATGAGCTGTATGGCCTTAGAGGGCAGTAAAGGCGAGAATTTTAAGCATCTTTTGGTATTAATTTCATGAAATTTGAATAACCGGAAGCTGAGCAATTTATATTTGAAGTTTGAAAATTAAAAAAATTCTCTAGGAAAAACTATTTGATGTAGGTAATTTATGTTTGGGGACAATATGCAGGCCTGATATGGGTAGCCCACATAAAATAATGATGGACGTGCATGAAGAATTACATTGACTTTTTGAGCCGAAAAGGTTTTTTGGGCTAAAAAGTGAAATGAAATTTTCAATGTCCGACGCGATTCTACGCCGCGCGCCTGACAATATTATGCTATACACCATTGGAAAGCTGAGAAACAGACCTTTCTTGTGATATGTAAAACTAGTCGGTAGCTGCAATAGGGACTGAGCTATGACCACTTGAAGTTTGAGTTTTTGTGCGTCCGTAGCGCACAGACCGTTTGTCCGAGCGGTCCGTAACTTTGTGAAGTTGGTACACTAGGCTACGTCTGTAAGCACGCCCATTTTCAGCTTTCTACGAGCATTCCTTCCCTGTTTTTCAGAAAAATTTTGGCCAGTTTTCGGGATGTCTATTTTTCAAAAAATCGTATCTTGAAATGTGTTCATGAAATCTCCACGAGACGCCTTTCTGCACTGGAGACTTTGTCAAGGTATCTTAGAAAAAATCAACAGGTCTCAGTTATGCTTAGGTTCTCAGAAACCTGCGCCGGAAATTTTTTTTTTATTTTCCTCATAACTCATAAGCATCATGAAATTTGATCATGAAATTTCGTATGAAGTAGCACGCAATGGAGTTGCATATTACCTTGACTTGCAGAACAGTATCTGTAATACTTTTGAAGTAATCGCAGTTTTTCTGAGCTGAATAAGAATAATAAGAATAATAAGAATAATAATAATAAAACGAACAATATCAATATAATCCCCCGCAAGCGGCGGGGGATTATAACTAGTATAACTGATATTGCCGTACGGCAATATCGGATAATCCCCCGCGCCCCCCCCTGTCTCCCCTTGCCTGCTTACTCCCTCCTTCCGGTTCATGTCCTACATGATGAATTCTTAAAACCATACATGTATGAACGTAGTAAACTTGTTGATGGATATGCTATGAAATGTCCTGGAAGCCAGACACGCATGTGGTGGCCAAGTGTACCACCCTGCAGGCAATGTATGTTGAGTAAACCCTGACCGTAATGGCTTGTTGCAGGCATAGCAGAGGAGTTGCGAGGTTGTGCACATTAACTTAGTAGGTGTAATTGAGTATATCAAAGCATACATGTAAAATAGGTTATTAGTATCAGGAGTAGGGCCTTGTAGAGCAGAGAAGGTCGTAATTTTACTCAGCTGCTTGTGTTAATTTCATAAAATTCGTATCAGTAGAAGCCGAGCAATATAAAGTTAAAATGTGAAATTTAAAAAAATTCTCTAGGAAAAGGAATTGGATGTAGGCGAATTTCCTTTGAGGACAGTATGTAGGCCTAACCAGGGTATAAGGAAAAAATTATTCACGGAAATCCGAGAAGAACTTCATTGATTTTTTAGGCAAAAACGTTTTGATAGGCGCAAAAAGTGACATGAAATTTTTAATGTCTGACGCGATTCTACGCCGCGCGTCTGAGACTAATATGCTATACACCATTGGAAAGCTAACAAACAGACCTTTCTTGTGATATGTCACACTTTGCTGTAGCTCAAATAGGGACCGAGATATGAGCACTTGAAAATTGGGTTTTTGGGCGTCCGTAGCGCCGAGACCGTTTGTGTGAGCGGTCCGTAACTTTGTGAAGTTTGTACACTAGGGTACATCTGTAAGTGTACCCATTCTCAGCTTTCTACGAGCATTCCTTCCCTGTTTTCCAGAAAAATATTAGAAAATTTTCATGACATCCAATTTTGAAAAATTCATATCTTTAAACATATTCATGAAATTTCCATGAGACGCCTTTCTGCACTGGAAACTTTGTCAAGGTATCTTACAAAAAATCAGGAAAGCTCAATTTGCCTTTGTTCTCCTGGAAACGTTGCCAGAAATTTATTTTTTATTTTCTCAATAACGCATTAGTGTCATGAAATTTGATCAAGAAATTTCACAGGAAGGAGCACGCAATGGAGACACATACTGTCTTTCAGGTTTCAGGACATTATCTTTAATAGTTTTGTTATAATCACAGTTTCCTGAGCTCCATAATAATAAGAATAAGAAGAAGAAGAATAATAAAAGGTAATCGTAGAATATCAATATAATCCCCCGCCGCTTCGCGAGCGGGGGATTATAATAATAAGAGCGAAAACAATACCATTCACCAAGTATTGGTGAATGCTAATAACTAGAGACCGGGTAACCGCGAAGCGGTGACAAAACTTCACCGCCTATAATCGGGGTGTTATTGGTACAATGTAACTAAAGTAAGGGTATTAGGTTATGGGTCCGACTCCAAGCAATCTTTCAGAGCCACTTTCAGCCCTCAAAATCAATTTCCTGTGACGGGGCGATTTTTTCTTGAAAAATGCAAAAACGGAGGTTTTTGGCAATTTGGGGGCTCAGAAATGATGCGATTTTCATCATTTTTGCAGGAAATGCTGCTCTACTAGTGAGGATTAGTAATGTGTCAAGACATTTGGCCCGAGTACGTTCAGGTTGATTCTGACCGGAAGGCCCATTTTCCTATCTTTTAGCATGCGAATGCCGTAATGGACCCACATAGGCCTATGCAAAGGCCTAGAATCACAAAACCATGCAATTCTAGGGGGAAGGGGTCCAGAAAGGCATTAAACTGCCACCGGCACCCCCACAATGCGGTGTTCAGCTTTTCCCGCCAAAAATATGCGGTTTTTTCTGTTTTGACCTGTTTCCGGGGCAATCCCGGTCCATGTCACAGCCATAGTGATGCTAATCTACTCCATTCTAACCAATTTCCATGCTATTTACTGGCCTGCAGCCTCAACTTCAAAGTTCACTTGCATTAAGTCAGCCAATCACAGCACAGCTTTTTGTTTACTGCGGGACTCGAAACCATAAGACATGTGTCGTCTGCTAGAATGGAGTCTTCTGCAAGTATTTCAGCTTGCAGGTTGCTTATATAACATAGAGAAGGCTTGAATTAGGTATATTTTGGCTTTCTACAGTATTAGACCACAGGAGTTTCAGCAAAAAGCATAATTCAAAGGGGGGGGGGTGCACCGTAGGATAATTGCTGGTTTTGATGACGCGGTCAATATTTAAAATTATGTAACTGCATAACCAAACATGGGATCACCACAGTTATAACTTACAGCACTGGCCGGCCACCAAGCCAGCTTTTGGCCTCACTTTGAAAACCCTGGGGCTTACGGTTTCTGACATCTCGTGCGACAATTGCTTAGTACTAAAAATGGCCGTAGCCATCTTGGACCTGGACCTGCGTTTTCGGAAGTCTCACTTTGTAACTTGCAAAAAGCATGTGGAACCTAATAAAAGTGACAGAAACGAAATCCGGGCGTAACCGGATGAGATTTGGGCATTTCAAAAGTATGGAAAATCTGACTTCAAAGTGCTCTGCGACCTTGAAAAATGAATCAAGGTCGGCGAAACGGGTGGGTGTCATACGGGCATGGTGGGCTTCCTTCATGAATTTTTGAAAATTTTTCGAGGACCTTTTTGGAAAGTACGAACGCAACTTGAATACTAGAAATCGGGTAACCGCGATGCGGTGACAAAACTTCACCAATCATAGAAATTATTGGCAATGAAATGAAAGTGAGAAATCACGGAAATGATATGGGAAATGATATTGGAAATAATGAACTTGAACATGAACTTGAACTTGAACATGAACTTGAACATGAACAAAGTTACATGCAATGTATTAAACATACAAAATCACTTGCAATATCATGCTAAATCATATCACATGCAATATCAATTTATTACCTGTAATTTTGCATGTCAATTAAAATGTACATAGTGTCCACAGATATATGAAAGTACTTATAAACTATCTGTCCATGGACTAGTTGTGATGTGACATATAGTCAGCAGACAGATAAACCCTGCAATAAACCTTGCAATAAACCCTTACTGAAACATATCAATCCCTTTGTGGTCATACGCTGACTGATGCACTGACTGATACACTGACTGACACAAAAATATCCTGAGGGTCAGGGAATATTGTAAAGGTCAGAGCTACAAGAAAAAATTCAGAGAATGAAAACTGGAGGAGAATTAGAGCTTCATTAATATAATATACATAGAAAATAACATGGACCAGTACATGGACAGTATATGGACAGTCCACTGACCAGTCCATTGACCAGTACATGAACCAGCACATCAACCAGTGCATGAACCAGCGCATCAATCAGAACATCAACCAGTAGATGATCCAGTGCATCAACCAGTACATCAACCCATACATCAACCCGTACATCAGCCCATACATCAACCCGTACATCAACCCTGACATCAACCAGTACATCAACCCGTACATCGATTAGAGTTACTGCTAGAGCAGAATTTTGGCTTTCCAAATCTATTTTCACATTCTCTGCTGTAACTTTATCAGAACGGAGATACGACAGATTCAAATAATGGTACAATTCAAATAACTATATGGACTTCAGAAATTTCTGAAAAAAAAATGTATTTTTTAAACTTAAAATTACTCTAGAACCAAAACGGTTCCATGAAAACATATATAACTTGCCAGTTTTATGTAAACGAAAGATGAAAATATGCTCAGAAAAGCTTCATTGAAATAAAATGATTATTTCCTTGTCAAAATGATGATAAATTGTGAAAATTTGACAAAAAACATGAATTTTTCAGGGTCCGGCGATCTTTTTAACCGTCACAGCTACCATAAAATGTTCAAATATGCCAGCTAGAGGTGAATGCGGGCTTTTCGAATCTGTTTTCAGATTTTCTGTGACTTAAATAGGACCGGAGATACAGCGGATTGAAATGATGGTACAACTCAGAAATATGGCCTTTAAGATATTCCTGAAAATATGAAGTTTTAACTTGAAATCACTCTAGAATCGAAACGGTTGAATGGAGATATATATAACTTGCAGGATTATGTAAATAGAAGTTAGAAATATGTCTAGAAAGGTTCATCACAAAAGAATGATTCTTTCCCTGTCATAAAATTGATATATTGTGAAAATATGACAAAAAACATGAAATTTTGAGGGTCCGGCGATCTTTTAAACTGTCAGAGCTATGACAAAATGTTCAATATATGGATACTAGAGGAGAACTTGGCCTTTCCAAATCTATTTTCAGATTCTCTGTAACTGAATTAGGACCGGAGCTACAGCCGATTGAAATAACGCTATAATTGAGAAATGTGAAAAAATATCGTAAATTTTTCCTTCATTTTTTGACGTTATGACCTTTACGGGGTGACGTAGGTCAGTCCGAGGACCTTGAAAATTTACATGATGCCTCTAGGCTATTGTAGCAAGTATGTCTGGCATTTTTGTAACAATATCTTGATTCCTTGTCTGGGAAAAAAATCACATGTCAAAAACGTACAATTTTTCGTCATATTTGACCTTGAATTTGACCTTGAATTTGACCTTGAAAATCATTTTCTAGGTCAAAACCAATATGATTTTCAGAATCAACATGTGAAAATGGGGGGATCAATTAATTATTGTCACTCTCTCGGATCGATATTTCCATGTCAAAAAGACGATAATTTGTCATTTTTCAACATTGTCCGGTTTGCGATATTTGGAATTTTGTAGAAAATTAAGGTAAAACGTTAGAGGTCTTTGGATTGCATCTTATGAATCTGCATATTTTTGTCTGTCTAGAGAAAAAAAAAAAGTGATATCAGTGAAAAAGACATAGTTTTCAGAATTTTTGAAAATAAGCACTTTTCACACTTTGAAGAGCCAAATGACCTTCAAAAATGAGGTCAAGGTCAAATTTTAAGTTGGATATGGGGGTTTTAGGGGTATCTTTGGGGGGGTTCACTATACATTGTTATGGCCTAAAATCGATATTTCAAGGTGAGATACCCAAGGTCACCTGTTTTGACGACGCGGTCAATCTTTAAAATTACGTAACTCAAAAACTAAGCATGGGATCATCACAAAAGTGAGTCACTGCAATGCGTATGTCATTCGGGCAACTTTGGTGTCATGCATGTAACTCTATGACTTGCGGATTCTGACTTCCCGTGCGCAAACCTCTGGAAGTGAAATGGCACCTGTACAATATTGACCTAGTTTCTTGAAATTGGGTCAGATTATGAAATTTATATGTGAGACATGTAATCTAGATGGAAAATGAAATTTGCATGTAATTTTGTGAGATATGATTACTTAAAGTAAATGAAAAAACTGACTTTGAAGTGACCTGTGACCTTGAAAAATAGGTCAAGGTCATTCCGATTTTTACAGTGTAATATGGTCATGTAAAACTCCATATGTGATTTTTTTGAGATTTTTTTGAAGAAATTTTTGTCTGGAAAAATAATAATAACTAGAAATCGGGTAACCGCGATGCGGTGACAAAACTTCACCTTTCATAGTAATTATTGGCAATGAAATGAAAGTGAGAAAACACGGAAATGATATTGGAAATGATATTGGAAATGATATTGGAAATGATATTGGAACTGACATTGGACATGAACATGAACTTGAACATGAACTTGAACATGAACTTGAACATGAACTTGAACATGAACTTGAACATGAACTTGAACATGAATGTAATTGCACACGTCTTGCACATGTAATATGCAATATCACACAAAATATCACTTGAAATATTATGAAGTATCACATGCAAAGTTACATGCAATGTATTAAACATACAACATCACTTGCAATATCATGCTAAATCATATCACATGCAATATCAATTTATTACCTGTAATTTTGCATGTCAATTAAAATGTACATAGTGTGCACAGATATTTGAAAGTACATATAAACAATCTGTCCATGGACTAGTCGTGATGTGACATATAGTCAGCAGACCGATAAAACCTGCAATAAACCCTTACTGAAACATTTCAATCGGTTTGTGGCCATACGCTGACTGATGCACTGACTCATACACTGACTGATACACTGACTGACTCAAAAATATTCTGAGGGACAGGGGATCTTTTAAATCGCCAGAGTTACAAGAAAAAATTCAGAGAATGAAAACAAGAGGAGGATTTGTGCTTCATGAATATATATATAGAGAATAACATGGACCAATACATGGACAGTGCATGATGGACAGTACGTTGACCTGTACATTGACCGGTGCATTGACCAGTACATGGACCAGTACATCAACCAGTACATCAACCAGTACATCAACCAGTACATCAACCAGTTACATCAACCAGTTACATCAACCAGTTACATCAACCAGTTACATCAACCAGTTACATCAACCAGTTACATCAACCAGTTACATCAACCAGTTACTGCTGATTGAAACTGGCACCGTTCTCATATTGGAATTTCAGGAATTTCTTGGCTAAAGTACTTCTAGTCCTGAAAACATTTGGAAATGACTGCAATTTCTGAAAACATACAATTTTCAGGGTCCGGCGATCTCTTTATCCGCCCATAATACAAGAAAATGTTCAAATATAAAAGCTAGAGCAGAATTTTGGCTTTCCAAATCTATTTTCAGATTCTCTGTTACTTTATCAGAACCGGAGATACGACTGATTCAAATAATGGTACAATTCAGAAATATTGACTTCAGAAATTACTGAAAAAATGTATTTTTTAACTTAAAATTACTCTAGAACCAAAACGGTTCAATGGAAACATATATAACTTGCCAGTTTTATGTAAACGAAGGATGGCAATACGCTCAGATAGCTTCATTGAAATAAAATGATTATTTCCTTGTCAAAACTATGATCTTTTAAACCGTCAGAGCTACGACAAAATGTTCAATATATGGAAACTAGAAAAGAATTTGGCCTTTCCAAATCTATTTTCAGATTCTCTGTAACTTTATTAGGACGGAGATAAGGCCGATTGAAATTATGGTACAATTCAGAAATGTGGACTTCGGAAATTTCTGAAAAAATGTTGTTTTTCACTTAAAATTGCTCTAGAACCAAAACGGTTCAATGGAAACATATATAACTTGCCAGTTTTATGTAAACGAAGGATGGCAATACGCTCAGATAGCTTCATTGAAATAAAATGATTATTTCCTTGTCAAAACTATGATCTTTTAAATGATGATAAATTGTGAAAATTTGACAAAAAACATGAAATTTTCAGGGTCCGGCGATCTTTTAAACTGTCAGAGCTACGACAAAAAGTTCAGAAAACGAAAACTAGAGGAGAATTTGGTCTTTCCAAATCTGTTTTCAGATTCTCTGTAACTTAATTAGGACCGAGCTACAGCCGATCGAAATAACGCTATCATTGAGAAATGTGAAAAAATATCGTTAATTTTTCCCTAATTTTTGACCTTGTGACCTTTACGGTCTAACGTAGGTTTATCCGAGGACCTTTAAAATTTATACGCTGCCTCTAGACTATTGTAGCAAGTTTGTGTGACATTTTTGTAACAATATTTTGATTCCTTGCCTGTAAAAAAAATCAAATGTGAAAATAGTAAAATTTTTCATCATGTTTGACCTTGCATTTGACCTTGAAAATAAGTTTCTAGGTCAAAACAAATATAATTTTCAGAATCAGAATGCAAAAATGGGTCGATCAATTAATTATTGTAACTCTCTCGAATCGATATTTCCATGTCAAAAACGCGATAATTTGTCATTTTTCAACGTTCTCCGGTTTGCGATATTTGGAATTTTGTGGAAAATTAAGATAAAATGTTAGAGGACTTTGGATTACATATTCTAAATGGACATATTATTGTCTGTCTACAGATAATATATCAAGGAGATATCTTGAAAAAAACATAAATTTTCAGAATTTTTGAAAATAAGCACTTTTTGCACTTTGAAGAGCCAAATGACCTTGAAAAATGAGGTCAAGGTCAAATTTGAAGGTAGATATGGGGGTTTTGGGGCTACTTTGGGGGGGTTCACTATACATTGTTATGGCCTAAAATCGATATTTCAAGGTGAGACACCCAAGGTCACCTGTTTTGATGACGCGGTCAATCTTTAAAATTACATAACTCAAAAACTAAGTATGGCATCATCACCACAGTCCTTTCCGCAATGCGTAAGTCATTTGGGCAACTTTTGGTGTCATGCTTGTAACTCTGTGACTTGCGGATCCTGACTTTGCCTACCGACACCTCTGAGAGTGAAATGGCACCTGTACAATATTGACCTTGACCTACTTTCTTGAAATTGGGTCAGATTATGTAATTTACATGTAGGACATGTAACTGAAATGGGAGATGAAATTTGCTTGTAACTTTGCGTGATATGATCATTAAAGTAAATGAAAAAACGGACTTTGAAGTGGCCTGTGACCTTGAAAAATGGGTCAAGGTCATTCCGATTTTGGCAGTGTAATATGGTCATGTAATACTCCGTATGTGATTTTTTTGAGATTTTTTTGAAGAAATTTTTGTCTGGAAAAATAATAAATAATAATAATAATACTTACGAAAACAAGAAACTTCACCTATGTAATAGGTGAAGTTTAACTAGAAATCGGGTAACCGCGATGCGGTGACAAAACTTCACCAATCATATGATTATTTACCAGTGAAATTTATGTGAGAAAACACAGAAATGATATTGGACATGAACTTGAACATGAACATGAACTCGAACATAAACTTGTACATGCAATTGCATGCGTCTTGCACATGTTACATAACACGCAATATCACACAATATCACATGCAATATTATGCAATATCAAATGTAAAGTTACATTTAATGTATTAAACATACAATATCACTTGCAATATCATGCAAAATCATATCACATGTAATATTAATTTATCACCTGTAATTTTGCATGTTACTTAGAATGTACATAGTGTGCACAGATAATTATGAAGTACTTATAAACTATCTGTTTGTGATGTGACAGATAGTCAGCAGACAGATAAACCCTTACTGTAACATGTCAATCGGTTTGTGGCCATACACTGACTGATTCGCTGACTAATTCGCTGACTGATTTGCCGACTGATACACTGACTGATACACTGACTGATACACTGACTGATACACTGACTGATACACTGACTGATACACTGACTGATACAAAGATATTTGACCAAAAACATGTAATTTTGAGGGTTGGGCGTTCTTTTAAACCATCAGAGTTACAAGAAAACATTCAGAGAATGAAAACTAGAGGAAATTTGAGCTTGCCGAATATTATATACAGAAAATACTTGGACCAGTACATGGACCAGTAGATGGACCAGTAGATGGACCAGTAGTTGGACCAGTAGATGGACCAGTACATGGACCAGTACATGGACCAGTACATGGACCAGTCAAAAGACCAGCGCATTGACCATGCATCAACCAGTACATCAACCAGTGCATCAACCAGTGCATCAACAGGAACATCAATCAGTAAATCAACAGTACATCAACCTTGGAATTTTAGGAATGCATTGGCTAAGATACTTCTAGTCCTGAAAACAAATAGAAATGACTGCAATTTCTGAAAACATACATTTTTCAGGGTCTGGCGATCTTTTTAACCATCAGTGATACGAGAAATTGTTCAAATATAGAAACTAGAGGAGAATTTGTGCTTTCCAAATCTATTGTCAGTTTCTCCGTAACTTTATTAGGACCGGAGATAAGGCCGATTGAAATTATGGTACAATTCAGAAATGTGGACTTCAGAAATTTCTGAAAAAATGTAGTTTTTCACTTAAAATTACTCTAGAACCTAAACGGTTCAATGGAAACATATATAACTTGGCAGGATTATGTGAACGAAAGATGAAAGTATGCTCAAATAGCTTCATTGAAATAAATATGATTATTTCCTTGTCAAAATGGTGATAAATTGTGAAAATTTGACAAAAAACATGAAATTTTCAGGGTCCGGCGATCTTTTAAACCGTCAGAGCTACGACAAAATGTTCAGAAAACGAAAACTAGAGGGGAATTTGGCCTTTCCAAATCTGTTTTCATATTCTCTGTAACTTAATTAGGACCGGAGCTACAGCCGATTGAAATAACGCTATAATTGAGAAATGTGAAAAAATATCGTAAATTTTTCCCTAATTTTTTGACCTTGTGACCTTTACGGTCTAACGTAGGTTAAGCTGAGGACCTTGAAAATTTATACGATGCCTCTAGACTATTGTAGCAAGTATGTGTGACATTTTTGTAACAATATTTTGATTCCTTGCTGTGTAAAAAAATCAAATGTCAAAAAAGTAAAATTTTTCATCATGTTTGACCTTGAATTTGACCTTGAAAATAAGTTTCTAGGTCAAAATCATATGATTTTCAGAATCAGGATGGAAAAATGGGGGGATCAATTAATTATTGTAACTCTCTCGAATCGATATTTCCATGTCAAAAACACAATAATTTGTCGTTTTTAAAAGTCTCCGGTTTGCGATATTTGGAATTTTGTAGAAAATTAAGGTAGAATGTTAGAGGACTTTGGGTTGCATATTCTAAATGCACATATTTTTGTCTGTCTAGAGATAATATATCAAGGTGATATCATGAAAAAAACATAATTTTCAGAATTTTGAAAATAAGCACTTTTTGCACTTTGAAGAGCCAAATGACCTTGAAAAATGAGGTCAAGGTCAAATTTGAAGGTGGTTATGGGGTTTTAGGGGTATCTTTGGGGGGTTCACTATACATTGTTATGGCCTAATATCGATATTTCAGGGTGAAATTACCAAGGTCACTGGTTTGGATGACGCGGTTGTTATTCAAAATTACATAACTCAAAAACAAAGCATGACATCATCACAAAAATAACTTCTTACCATGGGCCAGACATTCAGACATCACATTGCATCAATTTTGATACCGTGTTGCTTACAGATTTTGCTATCATGCGTGACAATCTCAGCACTAAATATGGACCTGTGCAACCTTGACCTTGACCTACTTTCTTGAAATTGGGTCAGATTATGTAATGTACTTGTACCACTTAGAACCTGTGTGGAAAATGAAATACGCATGTAATTGCCTGTGATATGCTCTTGAGAAATATATGAAAAAACGAACTTTGAAATGGCCTGTGACCTTGAAAAATAATTCAAGGTCACTGAAACTGGGTCAGTGTAATGAGGTCATGTACTGCTATACATGTGAATTTTTTGAAATTTTTTTGAAGAAATTTCCGTACAGAAAAAAAAAAATAATAATAACTAGATTCCGATAACCGCTAGCGGTAATAAAACTTCACCGAGCAGTTGGTGAAAATAGTCTAAATATGTTTAAGTATAAAAATAAACAAGTATACGAACAAGTATATGAAGGTATATTGTACATGTTTAAGCAGCTTGCTCAGTGAATGCCCATGTTTAGTTTAGTTTATTTAGTTCAGTGGGTGAAATAGTCTAAATGTATATAAGTATATAAACAAGTATATAAACAAGTATATAAACAAGTATATAAGCAAGATATAAAATAATATATAAAATATTATATGAATAAAATATAAAATAGTATCAAAAATATTGTATAAAATGGTACAAAAAATAACATAAAAAATGTACCTTATTTATTTGTGATATATTGCAATGCACAAGTTAATGAAGCTAGCGGACAGCCCCCCCCTTTCCTGGTGAATGCATGTTTAGCTTAGTTTATTTAGTTTAGTTTAATTTATTTAGTTTACCTTAGTTTAAAATTAGTTTATTGACATCTTTTAGGCAATTACTACACAAATTTTAGTAATCACTGGTGTTCCAGTCTGAGTACAGTCATTCGGTTAGGTGAGGAAAAGATGAATTTTTCAGGGTTGACCGATCTTTTTACCTGTTCACGACACAACAAAATGTACACAAATTAGAATAAGAGGAGAATCTGAGCTTTCCAAAACGGCTTGTATCATTCATATGACTTTATTAGAACCCGAGATAGAGTTGATTGAAGTAATGGTAAAAATATGAAATTTCACCGAAAAATTGACTCTGAAAATATCAAGTTTTGAACTCCAAATTGCTCCCAAAGGTAAACGGTTTGAAGGAGAGAGAGGAGAGACTTAAAATAGCACAAAATAATGTAAATATGTTAGGACTATATCTCGAAAATATTATCAAATTTTTTGAAGACTGACTTCTTTGTCAAAAAAATGTAAATTGGTGAAATCTTGACCGAAAAACATGTATTTTTCAGGGTCCGGCGATCTTTTTAACTAGCAGAGATACGTTTAAAATGTATAGAAAATGAATACTAGAGGAGAATTTGGGCTTTCTGAATATGCTTTCAGTTTTTCTGTAGCTTAATTAGAACCGGAGATACAGACCATCAAAGTTTGGGTACAAGTGTGAAATTGGAAAATGAGAGGGTCAATTTTGCAGTAATTTTTGGACCTTGTGACATTTATTGTGCAATGTAGGTCAATCCGATGGACTTAAAACTTTACACATTTCTTCTAGGGTATTGTAGGACTGACCTGTGAAAAGACTGTAAAAATCCCTTCATTATTTCCTACTTAAAAAAAATTAAATATCTCAAATATCCAATTTTGTCAAATATTTGACCTTGATTTTGACCTTGAAAATACCTTTCAAGGTCAAAATCTATAATTTCTACAGGTTCGCGGTGTATGACTTAGGGGGGGTCATTTCATTATTTGAACTGTGTAGGATCAATATTTACCTCTCTAATTGCCAAAAATAGGCTAATTTTTCATGTCGCGCGGTATGCCATATTTGGAATTTTTTTATAAATCAGCATGAAGAGATAAATCAATTCCGATTTCAGGGTTCCAACAATATAGCTCCTGGCTATTATACTTTAAATTATGAACCCGATATGCTGGAAATAACATAATTGTTGGAATTTTTGAAAATCGAGTGATTTGAACATTAAACAGGTCAAATGACCTTGAAAAATGAGGTTAAGGTCAAATTTGAAGGTGGCTATGGAGGTTTTATGGGCATATTTGGGGGGGTTCACAATACATTTTATTGGCCTAAAATCGATATTTCAGTGTCAAGTAATCAAGGTCACCAGTTTTGACGACGCGGTTGACACTAAAAATTCCATAATTAAATAACTAAGCATGATATCATCATAAAAATGATCGCTTACCATGGATTAGTCATTTACTGTAACAATTGGCTTGAATTCTGCATATTTCGAAGTTGCTTATATAGAGATCAGGCGCGCAAACCTCCGAGAGTAAAAATTGACCTATATGACCTCGACCTTGACCTATACTTTTGAAAATTAGGTCAGTTTATTTAGTATGAGTCTATTATATATAGTTTATTAGGAAACTATAATTGATCAGTTAATATATGAGTAATGGTCAATTGAAATATAGAAAAAATTTATTTCAAAGGGGTCAATGACCTTGAAAAATAGGTCAGAGGTATAGGGTTACATTGGACAATTTAATTAGGTCACATAGGACTATGTACACAAATTATTTGAAAATTTTTCGAGAACATTTTTCGGAAAGAAAAATAATAATAATAATAATAATAAAAATATTTACGAAAACAAGAAACTTCACCTATGGTATAGGTGAAGTTTAACTAGAGACCGGGTAACCGCGAAGCGGTGACAAAACTTCACCGCCTATAATCGGGGTGTTATTGGTACAATGTAACTAAAGTAAGGGTATTAGGTTATGGGTCTGACTCCAAGCAATCTTTCAGAGCCACTTTCAGCCCTCAAAATCAATTTCCTGTGACGGGGCGATTTTTTCTTGAAAAATGCAAAAACGGACGTTTTTGGCAATTTGGGGGCTCAGAAATGATGCGATTTTCATCATTTTTGCAGGAAATGCTGCTCTACTAGTGAGGATTAGTAATGTGTCAAGACATTTGGCCGAGTACGTTCAGGTTGATTCTGACCGGAAGGCCCATTTTCCTATCTTTTAGCATGCGAATGCCGTAATGGACCCACATAGGCCTATGCAAAGGCCTAGAATCACAAAACCATGCAATTCTAAGGGGAAGGGGTCCAGAAAGGCATTAAACTGCCACCGGCACCCCCACAATGCGGTGTTTCAGCTTTTCCCGCCAAAAATATGCGGTTTTTCTGTTTTGACCTGTTTCCGGGGCAATCCCGGTCCATGTCACAGCCATAGTGATGCTAATCTACTCCATTCTAACCAATTTCCATGCTATTTACTGGCCTGCAGCCTCAACTTCAAAGTTCACCTGCATTAAGTCAGCCAATCACAGCACAGCTTTTTGTTTACTGCGGGACTCGAAACCATAAGACATGTGTCGTCTGCTAGAATGGAGTCTTCTGCAAGTATTTCAGCTTGCAGGTTGCTTATATAACATAGAGAAGGCTTGAATTAGGTATATTTTGGCTTTCTACAGTATTAGACCACAGGAGTTTCAGCAAAAAGCATAATTCAAAGGGGGGGGGGGGGGTGCACCGTAGGATAATTGCTGGTTTGATGACGCGGTCAATATTTAAAATTATGTAACTGCATAACCAAACATGGGATCACCACAGTTATAACTTACAGCACTGGCCCGGCCACCAAGCCAGCTTTTGGCCTCACTTTGAAAACCCTGGGGCTTACGGTTTCTGACATCTCGTGCGACAATCGCTTAGTACTAAAATGGCCGTAGCCATCTTGGACCTGGACCTGCGTTTTCGGAAGTCTCACTTTGTAACTTGCAAAAAGCATGTGGAACCTAATAAAAGTGACAGAAACGGAATCCGGGCGTAACCGGATGAGATTTGGGCATTTCAAAAGTATGGAAAATCTGACTTCAAAGTGCTCTGCGACCTTGAAAAATGAATCAAGGTCGGCGAAACCGGGTGGGTGTCATACGGGCATGGTGGGCTTCCTCCATGAATTTTTTGAAAATTTTTCGAGGACCTTTTTGGAAAGTACGAACGCAACTTGAATACTAGAGACCGGGTAACCGCGAAGCGGTGACAAAACTTCACCGCCTATAATCGGGGTGTTTTGGTACAATGTAACTAAAGTAAGGGTATTAGGTTATGGGTCTGACTCCAAGCAATCTTTCAGAGCCACTTTCAGCCCTCAAAATCAATTTCCTGTGACGGGGCGATTTTTTCTTGAAAAATGCAAAAACGGACGTTTTTGGCAATTTGGGGGCTCAGAAATGATGCGATTTTCATCATTTTTGCAGGAAATGCTGCTCTACTAGTGAGGATTAGTAATGTGTCAAGACATTTGGCCCGAGTACGTTCAGGTTGATTCTGACCGGAAGGCCCATTTTCCTATCTTTTAGCATGCGAATGCCGTAATGGACCCACATAGGCCTATGCAAAGGCCTAGAATCACAAAACCATGCAATTCTAAGGGGAAGGGGTCCAGAAAGGCATTAAACTGCCACCGGCACCCCCACAATGCGGTGTTTCAGCTTTTCCCGCCAAAAATATGCGGTTTTTCTGTTTTGACCTGTTTCCGGGGCAATCCCGGTCCATGTCACAGCCATAGTGATGCTAATCTACTCCATTCTAACCAATTTCCATGCTATTTACTGGCCTGCAGCCTCAACTTCAAAGTTCACCTGCATTAAGTCAGCCAATCACAGCACAGCTTTTTGTTTACTGCGGGACTCGAAACCATAAGACATGTGTCGTCTGCTAGAATGGAGTCTTCTGCAAGTATTTCAGCTTGCAGGTTGCTTATATAACATAGAGAAGGCTTGAATTAGGTATATTTTGGCTTTCTACAGTATTAGACCACAGGAGTTTCAGCAAAAAGCATAATTCAAAGGGGGGGGGGGGTGCACCGTAGGATAATTGCTGGTTTTGATGACGCGGTCAATATTTAAAATTATGTAACTGCATAACCAAACATGGGATCACCACAGTTATAACTTACAGCACTGGCCCGGCCACCAAGCCAGCTTTTGGCCTCACTTTGAAAACCCTGGGGCTTACGGTTTCTGACATCTCGTGCGACAATCGCTTAGTACTAAAAATGGCCGTAGCCATCTTGGACCTGGACCTGCGTTTTCGGAGTCTCACTTTGTAACTTGCAAAAAGCATGTGGAACCTAATAAAGTGACAGAAACGAAATCCGGGCGTAACCGGATGAGATTTTGGCATTTCAAAAGTATGGAAAATCTGACTTCAAAGTGCTCTGCGACCTTGAAAAATGAATCAAGGTCGGCGAAAACCGGGTGGGTGTCATACGGGCATGGTGGGCTTCCTTCATGAATTTTTTGAAAATTTTTCGAGGACCTTTTTTGGAAAGTACGAACGCAACTTGAATACTAGAAATCGGGTAACCGCGAAGCGGTGACAAAACTTCACCTATCATAGTAATTACTGGCGGTCAAATGAAAAATGAGGTGAAAATGACATCAGAAATGAAGTTGGAAATGAGATTAGAAATGACTTCCGACATGAACTTGGACCTGTAAATGTACTTGCACATGTAACTGTACATGTCTTACACAAGCAATATTATATGAAATATCACATGCAATATCACTTGTAATATTATGCAATATATTCAGGTAAGTTACATGCAAAGTAACATACAATATCACCTGCAATATCATGCACAATCATATCATATGCAATATCACATGTCAAAGGGTTTGTGGCCAGATGATACACTCATTACAGTGAATCGATTATCGAATCGAAAGGGCTATCGATTATCGATCCCAAAAAACCAAACCAATTCCTATCACTTCCACTAGAAATCATTAGCAATGAAGGTCCATGTACTGCTTTTATACTGATTTTGCACTTCTTCACTGAGAGGCTGTCATGTAAAAATACTTCTTTTTGCGCAGCTGCATGGCAGTCATTTTGATAGATAAGCGAAAGATGGATTTTTTAGGGTAGACCGATCTTTTTACCTATTGAAGGTACATGAAAATGCATATGAAATACAGATAGGAGGATAGTCAGGTAAATACATGGACAACTTGAGTAACATAAGGCCATCTATTTATACAATAAAAAAAACAAAAACAAAAATACAATATTACATTATTTTAATAAAGCACTTCATGTATACAGGAAATGTTTCAGGTAATGTATGTGATCAGATTGGAGATGTGTACCTGAAAGGGAAAAGAAAATGAATCTATCAATATGCATCTGTCAATCTTTTGAATCAAATGTATATTAAGTCTAGTTTATTAGAGGATGATATGGTAAAGCAACATACTGTGCTGTGGTTAGTGTTGTCGGAGGTCTTCGGATAGAGAATTTCAGTTGCCAGAGACTATCTGAATCATGTTGGCCTTCAAAGAAATATAGAAACACTTATTGAATATGTAACGACTATGAATATGTAACATATTTTGGGAGAAATTATACCTTAAACTTACCAGTGTTTCGTATGCAGCAGAGGGTACCACCATCAAGGTCTCACCAATTGGATGTGCTGCGTAGGCCGGCCAATAAGACCAGCCTAACCACACAACATGCTTCTCCATCTTGGAGCATAGGGCCTACATGTATACAGATTGTGAACGGCAATTATTGTTGGTTAATTTGTTTTTGTTTCATTGAAGTTTTTAATTTCCTTTATAGCATCTGTTAACTGTAGAAAACAGTTAATTTCACCTTTTTCTGTAGTTTGTAATTTTGACAGTTTTTATGTGATAGTTTCAAACTGTGAAGCACTGCAAGTGCCATAGCTTCCTGAATAGCTGTTAAATTCATTCAGTCTACAGATTTTGCAGAGAGCAGATTATTTTATTTTATTCAATATGTAGTGGAGTTTTTAACCATTTTAAGGTGTGAATTATGCAGTCCTAGTCAAGTTTCACTAAATATACAGTCACAATATGAAGTCACCCTTGATGATGCGGCTAGTTAAATAGAGGCACATTCTTGTAAGTTTATTTATTTGGTGCCCTTTTTATTTCTGCCAAACTTCTTTATTTCATATTTATTTATCATTATTCATATTTATTTATACCATTCAGTTTTACAATTTATTTATTTGTTGTATTTTACTCATTGTTTTTAGATGTACCTGTCAACTTAGATAGAGTACAATAAAGTGTCCAAAACTTCAAACTGCGTCGTCAATAGCATCCTATTTTAGTATTCAGGTTTTCATGTTCCATTTCTGTATTCCATTTTTATATTCCACTTCAATGTTCCGTTTCTATATTCCATTTCTATTTATTATATTCTTTTATTATATTCCATAATAATATTGTATATTATATTCCGTATAAATATTCCATTGTTATGTTCCATTATTATAATGTATAATGTAGTTGGTATTACATCAGGTGGATGTTTTTTCATAATAAGTTTCACAAAATATCAACTTCTGTACAAGATTAATGTTATCTTCTACAGTAACTTTACATACAAGTTTACACACATTTCTTGATATATCAGGTATATAGAAACTCATTGCAGATGAAGTTTGATCAATGCATCCACATTAGTTAAAGGCAGAGAGTTATATTATCCTATGATGCATTGTTATGTTATGGTGATTAATAGTAATTAGTATATAAATCAAAGTTCAATTCTATAGACTTTTTTATATGAATCCTTTCAGTCTCTTGAATCAGACAAGGATAAGCCCAAAAAAGGAGAAGCTATATGATATAACTGCCTCACATTTGGCATGGTACTCCATAAAAGCTGGTCATCTTAACATCCCCTTTAGTACAGCACATTATTTTCAAGTTATAGTAATATCTGGTATACATGTATTGTTGGATATCTTTTGTGAGGAGGATGAAAGTTGCAATAAAAGAAACATTCTACATTTTAAACAGTGATATATTTTCTTATAGTTTTTGATACACTTGGCATTGCAATTTGTAATAATACATGTAAATTATCCATGTTAAGTGTCCATGTAAATTGTCCATGTAAATTAATCCTGTAATTGTCCATGCCATTGTCCATGAAGTTGCCTATTCGCATATCCATGTAATTGTCTGTTGTCAAACCAGAGGGCAGTGCAACATAACTGCCTCTTTTTATTCTGATAAGTGATTTTTCATATTCATATTTGTAATAATAAATATATTCTAAATGAGAGAGAGTTTATCCCCAATGCAAAATGAATGTCTCTGTCTACAGCACTTTCCTGTACACAAGTATGTACGCATTTGGACATGTATACGGCAGTCTTTCTTCCTTTACATGTTGATCATTACATTCATACCATCGGACAGCCGGGGGTATTTTGATGCAAGCTGTGTAGTGTCCCTCTTTTGTTCTTCTACCAATATGATTGATGACAGCAGTTAAATCATATTCCGTCCCATTCTTGGTTGTAAGATGTCTTTTCAGTTTCATGTTCCTCGTATTCTTGTCATCTCCATTGAAATTGAATCGTACAAGGAGTAGTATCAAAACAGGAGGGCAATGTGACATAACTGCTTCCTTTTGTGTGTGTTGTGCTCCACAATTTGTGCAAGGGAAGTCACTCTGTTGTGTAGATTCTTCAAAGATGAGTTCAGAACTATGAAGGTACACTGCAACAAATCGGTTGAAATCATGAAGAGTTGTAACATGATTGCATTGTTCGCAGATTTGATTTGTGACAAGATGATTGTCAAGTAGGTCTGTGACTGGTGACACATTCAAAGTTCTGTATTCCTCCCAAGTGCTTGGACTATTTTGACCTTGTAGAGCATTTACTTGGTGTCCAAATATGTGCATTGAATGGATTTGTGAAAGTAACCATGTGAGATATTCATGTGCATCTTGCTGATCTTGCTGTTTTATATCTTTGGGCCAGTCTACAGGGAGAAAGTCAGGATTGAACATTGAATGCGGTTTTACAGGAAGACGACTTGAATAAAGCTGTTGTTTTAGCTGAGCAAGTGTCCTGGTTATTGGGTGATCGATATCAAACAGAGGTTGAAGGTCAGGGACTGCAAATAACATTTGTAAGACACTGTTAAGGAAGCAAGTGTTTCCAAAGTTGCATAATCCAGTTGGAATACTTCGGGTTTGCCTGTTTGAAACACCAGTTGTTGGAGTTGTCGAAGTTCTGTGTGAAGATGATGGGAATGTGCTTGCATTTTGTTGTGACATATTTTGCTTCTTTGGGTTCACAGGCCTTTTCTCATTAGTCGGTGGTGATTTATTTGGTTGTGCCATTTTTTTCGATCTTGTAACTCTGTGGCCGACATTTGCAGGTTTGCTTGGCTCTCGAACTTTTGCTGATTTGCCAACATCTTTAGGAGCAGCTGCATCAGGTGCATGAGAAGATTCAGTCTCAGTTACTGAGAATATTTCAGTTCGCACAGCATCATGGTCTGAATAATATGTAGGTATGACATCAGCTGCAACTTTCTTTGCAGTTTTAGTGTACACAGCATCAAGCAATGCTTGTTGTCTTGTAGGAGCTAGAACATTTTGTGTGTATCCATATTCACATGTCAAGATATCATGAATGCTGTGTGGAGGTTGACTGAGCAAGTTCTCATTGAAATCTCCAGCAATTACAATATTGTCAAAATCAGTAGTAGCAACAAAGTTGAGGAGACTCTGCAACAATGTTCGGAACTTCGGAATGGAAATCTGTTGTGATCTGTACACACTGATAAGCAAGTATTCGTCACCACTGGGTGTTGTTACTGCCAATGCTACATGCTCAATTCCGTTGACGTTTGTTTCGAGTCTGTTTGCTGAATGTGTATTCTTCACATACATCATGACACCGCCCTTGTCTCCAACTGATCGATCTTGCCTGTAAGGTACATATCCATCAAGGTGTATGTGGTCATCTGAATATTGCTTCTTGAGCCAAGTCTCATTGAACATCAGTACATCTGAGTGGAGTTCCGCATGATTCTTGATGTCCGAAAGTTTTGAATGCAAGCCTTGCACATTGTGATGGAGTACAGTTAACATGACATCTTTGTGAGCAAGTTGTTCTTTAAAGTCTGGTGGGGTGTTCATTGTTTCCAAGTGTTCATGGACATCTTCAGAGCGAAAGATTCTGGATGCATCGTAATTCCTGATGTACAGACCATTCATGCTTGTTACTCTGCTCAATGCAACATATGCTTGACCGGCAGCAAATATCCCAGCCATGTCTACGACACATTTGTCAACAGTCATTCCTTGCGTTTTGTGTATAGTGCAAGACCATGCAAGTTTCAGTGGAAACTGTCGGCGTGTAGTTGCCTTCCTATTTGACATGACCTGTTCATGCAAATGTATGTTGTGTACCTGACCATCTCTGTCAAATTTGACTGACACATACTTTGTACTGTCTTCAGATGAGACATGTAAGTCCATAACAGTTCCAAAAGCCCCATTCACAAGACCTTTTGACACATCCATATTTCTTGTCAACATGACACGTGCTCCCTTGGCTAATTGTAATTTGTCTAACAGATCATCATTTGATCCCTTTACGTGGTGGTCGAGTCTCTTGATTTTTCCAGTACCTGGTTCCTTTTCATAGTCAGTGGCAAGTACATCAACTATGTCTGAGCATGTTTTCTGTATCATGGCCGTGTTGTGTTTGAGAACTTTGCTGTTTGTTGCAAATACATGAAGGGCATCTTCAGGCACATCTTCTCGATCACATCTGCTTTTCAAAGCTTCCTCATGTGCTTGTGATAAGGGCTCATCTTTTGGGTGTATTCTGATCGAATTAAGCAGTTCAGCGAAGAACTGGTCATCTTTCTGTCGCATAATTTCATTCAATTCAACCATGTGAAAGAGATCATGCCAAATATCAGTTCCTTGACTCCTGTCTGGTTTCATCAGACTCTTTGCTTTGACGGGTGGTAATTGATAAAAGTCACCGACTGCTATCACACTAACATTCCAAACCAAGCCTCTTTGTCAGTTGATCTCACTTGTTTCACCTGTCTTAGACGTCCATGAACATAGGAAAGAACCTTGCGATCTACCATTGATATTTCATCAATAATGAGTAGTTTCAGGTTTCCGAGTGTTGCCATAAGTGTGTTCACAGTGTCATTTGTGAGTGGTTCATATCGAAGTGGCAGTTTTGGTGGTATTTTGAAGGCTGAATGCAGAGTGTGTGCTCCACCCAAATTACAAGCAGCTGTTCCAGTTGGGGCAGTAAGCAAAACAGTAGTGTCAAGTGGACTTTCTCCATTTCTCAGTATTTTACTCGCTTCATTGTATATACATTTGATCAGATGTGATTTGCCAACACCAGCTCCACCATTTGTAAACAAATGTATCGGTTTTGGTTTTGAACCCTGAGCCACTTGGACGCACCATTGCCGTACATAGTAAAAGACTTCTCTCTGTTTGGCATTCATTGTTTGCAGTAATCCGCGAGTAGAATCTCCTAATAGTTCATAAGAACAGAGAGAGTTTGGAGTAGATTTGTCTTGATTGTCATCTAAGTCGGGCATTTCATTTGGTCCAATTTCAACATCATCATTGAGTACATCATCAGCATTTTCAAGGCGTTCTTGTTCAGAATTCGGCCCAATTTGTGCCCAGGCATCTTCCATTCGTCCATTTTGCTGTAGTTGTTGCCATGCTTCTTGCAAATGATCACTAATTTTGTCAAATTTGGCTTTGTTTGTGTTGATTATGGAAATCACAGATTCAAGCTCCTCTGAAGGTATCACTCTGATGTGACCTGTCTCACAGAATTCCTGGAACGTTTCAAAACCAGTCGGTTTCAGTGCTTCCTCTAGTCTATGTGGTAAGAACAGTTTCAGCAGTGACAAGTGGTGCTTTTCAGGTTCTTTGGTCGGAGAATGCTTTGGGAAACGGATAACTGCAGGTGGTGCTCTGGTACGTTTGATTACGTATCCTAAGTCATGTTGCAGAGCATGTGCATTTGGATTATTTTTGGCAACTGCAGCTTCTCCCTCAGATTTTGAAGCAAATCTGTAGTATGATGCAAATTCTGCTTGACACATTTTGTCAAATTCACGTGTTAACGGTCTGGCTTTGTATTTGTCATACAGGCATGTTACCCAAATATCATCACTATCACCATCAGTTTTTGCTTCATTCATAATGTGAATAAGTGGCTTTGAAAGGCGAACTTGATTTTCATCAGTTGGTATGAACATGGTATTGCGAGATGACTGCTTCAATGGCAAACCTCCAATTGTTCTCACTACTGCTTCCTGTACTGATACCTCACGATTTTCGAAATACACAAAGCCAAGCTTTTTCATTTGTGTTTTCAAGTCATCACTTGGTGATTCAGTCGCTAGTTCGAGTTTTGCTTCTCTCAAAAGTTCACCTAATTCATGTTCAGACTTGCTGATGTAGCTGAGAATGTACATAACACAGGAGTAAGCGTCGGTAATGAACTGAATGTCTGTGTTTGCGTTCCAGGTGGAAAGGATTGACTTAGGATATGGATTTATCCATACATCATCTGCATTTCTTTTCAAGTAGATAGTGGTCTTTTTTGTAAGTGATGCCAAAGCACTGACCAAGTCTGCATGGTTTTCAAAACCTGCATCATTCAGTATTTCTTGAGTTGTAAGGCCTGAAACATCTCCACTAAGAACCTCTGAGAGATTTTTGAGGTATACTTCTGCAAGTGATTTATTCCAAGACTTCTCAGATTCATTTTTCTGTGATGGATTGTTTGTGCTTTCTTTCGGTCTCACAATTGTTGTTTCTTCCATTATTGGCTTTGGAAAATTAAACCTGCATTCTTTGAGCCTTTCTTGCATGACTTGGTATGTGATTTACTGTGTGTTTGGACTGCTTTTATAATCTCATGCAGTTCATTTGTTTCATCAACATTACTGACGCCAATGTACCTGTTGATAAATGATATCACTTCTGAATCTGGATTGACATCTATTTGCGGAGCATCTTCGATCCAAAACAAACAGTGAATGTGTGGGGCCCCTCTTTGTTGAAATTCGACTCTGTAAAAGTAATCAGTAATCTTTCCGATCGGATTCGAAGGACTTTTCAACAGACGCATAAGAAGATTCACTCTGTGATAGAACATACGGACAGCTGTTACAGGATTGCTTCTAAGGATTTCACATTTCTCCTTGAAATCTAACAAGTCGAAATCTACCTCTTGTCCATTTTGGCGTGCGATTACCTCCACAATTTCTGGCCAGCGTGACAATTCAGCAGCAGTGAATGTGCAAAACCATGTTGGAATTCCTAATTGTCGAATCATGGCAAAAAGATCATTCATAGTTTTCTTCCAGTATTGAGGACTACCTCGCATAGAGTCCATGTAACCAAATACATGATCCGAATTCATTAGCTTCATAAGTGTGTCTGTATCTGATAACATTGACGCTGTTATTTTGTTTCCACTGTGTGTCTTGGTGCCTTTACGGGTTTGAATAGAAATTCCAGAGAGCAGTTTTTCTAGTTCTACTTGCGCTTGAGCATAAAAGATGTAATTTGAATTCTTGGCAAATCTTAAATCATTTCCAAGTAATCTAGCTGCAAAGTATTTCGCTCTAGATAATTTTACCTCTCTTTCTTCATCCAAACCATTTATACCATGTGGAAACAAAGTTGGAAATGCTTTCATTTCATCATTTGGTGTGTCCAGTAACGAGTGAGGTTTGTTACCTTCAGCGGGTGCAATAGAAATAATTCGATTTTGTAACTCCTGCATTGCTTCAGCTCGTATATCAAGAGGCTCCAAGCAAGTGTCATGTCCAAGTCCACCTAATTCATTAGAACTATCTTCTTCTGTTTCACTGGTGTTCTTATCAACATTGTCATCATTTGTTGTGAGGTCTATTGGGTGTTCATCAAGAATGTTGTCTAGGTCTGTTTCACTTTCATGTGCCCATGTAGGGTCGAGTTCAATATCAGCATATAGAGGGTTAATTTCTTTCAATTTCAATAAAGCATTTTCAATTTTCTTGAGATGTACCATTTTGAACTGAGCATGGCCACGGTATTCCAATTTACGCTTTAGCTTGATTGCTAGAATTTGGGATTCCGACAATGGTCTGGGCAATGACTTCGTTGTTTGTTTTGGGTCACATCTTACACAGATTACAGGTCCTTTAATGCCAGGTTGCTGACCTTTTGGCAGAGGTACAATTTTCATGAAAGGAATTGACAGTGAAATCAACTGCTCTTCAAGTGTATTCAGATCAACAAATTCCTCTGGTATGGCACACATCTGGAGATTATTGGCTGCACATTGTGGTGGCATGTTTCCTTGTTTCAAGTGTCTATTGCATGTTGCGCAAATTAAATAATCACCATTTGCTTCATCTTTGCTAACACAAGGTTGGGTACAGTTATCTGAGCACTTGTGAAGATTTGAAATTGTGATACACTTTTCAGCCAAAACTTGATTGTAGTTTTCTGGATAGCACTTTGTAACCTGGTACGAGAATTCAAGCCTGTGACATGAACAACAGACATTTTCAGGACCTTCAAGGCAGCCAGTTGAAAATTCATGAACAACATTTTCTAGATGGGTTCTATCAGTTTGTTTCTTTTCATATTGAGCAGTTGCTCTGGCTTTGACATCAGTTCTGTGCTGTTCATTGGTTTCATATTTATGGCGACTTCGTTCTCGGACATTGGTTCTGAAATCTTCATCAAATTTATACTTGTCTCTGGAATGCTGTTGAACATTGGCCCTGAACTCTTCATTAACTTTATACTTGTCTTTGGAATGCTGCTGGACATTGGTCCTGAACTCTTCATCAAGTTTATACTTCTCTTTGGAACGCTGTTGCACATTGGCCCTGAACACGTCATCAAGTTTATATTTGTCTTTGGAATGCTGTTGAACTTTAGCTCTATATTTAGTATCCTCTTTGTATTTGTCTGAAGACTGTTTCCTTTTATCATTCTTGTACTTGCCGTCAATTCTATACCTGGAACGTGTAGCTCGCCTATCACTAATTTTCCTTTCCATGCTATTTGATTCATAGTCTTCATCACTGCTGGTACAACTCATTTGAGATGGCAATTCATAGCTCTCATCGCTACCGCTACATGAGTCTAATGTTACTTCGTCAGATTGAGTTTTCAATCTTTTACTGGGCGGTACCGATTTGGTTCCATCATTTTCCTCTGAGCAGTATTTGTCTGGCTCATCAATATTAGGATTTTCTTCATTTTGCCTTTTCGCTTTCCGCATTTCCCTTACTGTTCTTGCAGATTTCTTTTTTCTTGCTGGCATTGTTAAGCAGATTAAATCTATCGGTGATTACTACTTGCGTAATGTTTTTTATGGTTGAATGAATGTTTACTTTAGAAATGACAAGAAGCAGGTAACTGAATTTAACAAAATTTGTATTCTTGATTTCACTTGAAATGTAGCTGAAAAATGTTTTATTGGGCAAAAATACCAAGATACATTGAAAAAAGACTTCAGGGCAAAGTATCAAAGTCACCTTAATAAAGTCAATAACAACAAAATGTCAAGTGTTATGATCTAGACCATAATATCCAGTTAAATGAATTGTTCCACAACAGTTCGTTTCACAGTAGACGTACAACACAAACAGCAAGAAAGTGTTCTCACAATTCTCTTTTAAGTTTTCGTGTAATTTCACTAGTAATCTTTTTCACATAACTTTTCCCAGGGAGCCTGGCAACTCCAGTGGAAGATCAAGTATGTTTTCTTGTAACTTTCTGGCACTTTTTGATTAATTTTTCTCTTAATTTCTCTCGTAAATGTTTTTCTTGTAATTTTTTTCCAGTACACCTGTATTTACGACCAAAGGAGCCAGGTACTCCAAGGGAAGATCATGTACACCTGTATTTACGACCAAAGGAGCCAGGTACTCCAAGGGAAGATCATGTGCACCTGTATTTACGACCAAAGGAGCCAGGCACTCCAAGGGAAGATCAATGTACACCTGTATTTACGACCAAAGGAGCCAGGTACTCCAGAGGAAGTACTTTCAAGTAATTGCTGTCAATTAAAGCCAAGGAGCCAGCACACTCCAAGGCACTAAGGCTGTTTATACGTCACAGGGAGCACAGCCAACTCCAAAGTGAAGATGATTCGGTATACAGACAGCAGACTGTAGAAGCCAAGACAGCACCGGTTACGTAGATGGTCAAATCCAAGAGGCAAAGAAGTACTTCTTCACTGATCAGCACAACTGGACGACCGATCAAGACACCAGAGATGTTAACTGAAACAAAAAAAAAAGCCATTAAGTTAAATGTGAAAACAGAAAAATCAAACAGTGGGTACAATTCTGTAAGAGGATAACGAAGGAAACAACATGAGAAGTATGATGAGCAATATTTTTTTGATGTCAAAAGCAATAGTGCTTTGCGCATCGCAAGCAACCCGGAAACCCATTTTGCGTGGAAAATATGCCAATCAGCGTCGCATTGTGATGATGTCACACGGGAATTCCCCTAGCAGCTCGACTGTAGTGGGCCCAAATAACATATTTTGGGCAAAAAATCTGATATAATACAGGGTTTCTGTTGGGGTACTTAAAAAGTGGGTCATGGGGACCCAGTGAGACCCCAAAAAGTGGGTCCCCTTGAAAAATTTGTTCGAAGAAGTCACACAGCGGACTACATTATTTTGTACACAGCTGCCCAATTGGAAATGCAGGAACCATTTGAGATCACCAAGAAACTGCCCAGTGACCTTTGAACCTGTGACTTCAATCTGCCGCAGTAGCGACCAAGACAAAAACTCTGACCACAGGCAAAATCCTTTGAGCTTAGACCTATGTCATTGCTGTTGGATATGTCTGAACAAAAAGGATTTTGCCTGTGGTCAGAGTTTAAGACTGACTGGCTGACTACCAGTACCATATTCCAACACTTGGCGAGTTGGCAGTGCCACAGAGCCAGTAATCACTGCATAGCCCAACCTAATCAAAGCCTGAGCACTACAGGGTGAAGGGCCAAGTACACGAGTATAAATTGAGGACGAGCATCTTTACTTGATTACCAGTCTGTCAAACTACCAACTTCAAAGTGAAATATTGTTACTTTATTTACATGATAAACAACAGAAAACACAACATGACAAAATAGTTCATTCCAGACAGAAAAGTCTGGCAACGTCAATCTGATATTTCTAACTTTCTGAGAGACAGAGACAACAGTCTCATTTTTAACCGACCTAACGTCGGTTATTAGAGGGGGTGGGTAGTGAATAGGGACTCCTGTAAACCATGTCCATGTGTCCATGTAAACATTTCTTGTCAACATGTGTGTATAAGTCCATTTGTGACCTTAGTTTTCAACTTAGAGTAATGGGGGGGGGGGGGTGCTCAAGAATGAAAGGTGGTGCACGGATTTAATATTTTATGCAACAAGCTGATTTTTAACCTTCACAAATCCAGGAATTTACAAATTAACCAAAAATTACTTCACTAGAAGGTGGTTCCAAACAAGGGACGGATCTCCAGAAAGAAAGAAAGAAAGAAAGAAAGGAAGAGTAATGAAATTTGGTACAGGTATGGTACTATGGGCATGGATTGGGGACATGTCGAGAAATCCAAGATGGCTGCCATTTTGGTGGCAATTTTGGCAGCCATCTTTCTTCATTCTTGAACTGCCCATGGTGGCCTTAATATTTCCCTTACAGTTATGAAATTTGGTACAGGTATGGGACTCTGGGTATGGATTGGGAACATTTCGAGAAATCCAAGATGGCGGCCATTTTGTGGTGGCCATTTTGGCAGCCATCTTTCTTCATTCTTGAACTGCCCATTTTGACCCCAATGTTTCACTTACAGTTATGAAATTTGGTACAGGTATGGAACCTGGGTATGGATTGGGAACATGTCAAGATTCCAAGATGGTGGACATTTTGTGGTGGCCATTTTGGCTGCCATCTTTTTCATTTATTGAACTGCTCATAGTGACCTCAATGCTTCGCTTAGAGTTATGAAATTTGGTACAGGTATGGGCCTGTGGGTATGGATCAGGAACATGTTGAGAAATCCAAGATGGCGGCCCTTTTGGCAGCCATCTTTCTTCATTTCTTGAACTGCCCATTGTGACCTCAATATTTTGCTTAGAGTTATGAAATTTGGAACAGGTATGGGGCTGTTGGTATCTCTCGGGAACATGTTGAGAAATCCAAGATTGCAGCCACTTTGTGGCAGCCATCTTTCGTCATTCTTGAACTGGCCATTGTGACCTTAATATTTCACTTAAAGTTATGAAATTTGGTACAGGTATGGCCTGTGGGTATGGATGAGGAACATTTTGAGATATCCAAGATGGCGGCCATTTTGGCTGCCATCTTCCCTTTTTTTTAGAAATCTGTTCAAACTGCATTGATTCTATACTAATAGTCTAGCATCTTCCAATCACCTATTTCTCCTATCGTCCAATATCAGTTGCTCAGTGGCTTAAGCAATGGCACCTTCAATTTCATTGTGCTAGGTCGGTTTTGAATCCGCGGATTCTTGTAATTCCTGAAACTGGAAGGCACCCAATGTGCAACTCTTCTTCTTCTTTTATAAATTGATATCCAGCCTTCAAATCTCCTGCAGGACCCTCTGACCGAGGCCTGTAAAAAAGGCCACGGTCCAGTGAACTGAAGCTTTCACTGGCCTGTGCGCCGTGTAAAACCACCTCTCAATCTATAATAGACAAGTCCAGCTAGTGATGTTGCCCAGCTGCTATTTGACTAACCCATTCACCTGTATGGGGGAGCAGGTGCACTCTCAGGCTGCTGACATCAGCTGAGCATACACCTGTGACAGTTGGCCAGTGAGCCTCAGGAGGAGAGGCTGTGTGTCCTGTGCCATGATTTTCAGATTTGTAATATGTAGACCTGGATCATCCTTTCATTTTCACATTTATAACAAATTACAAAGATTGTGGGGTCGTGCGTCCTGCGCCATGATTGTCAGATTTGTAATATGTAGACCTGGGTCATCCTTTCATATTCACATTATTAACAAATTACTAAGATTGTTCAGAATTCCCTCTGAGAGTAAAATGGATTGCAGTGTGGCCTGCTCTGCTGTTCCATTACACCTGTGTCAGGAGTGTGAAAGGCATGTATTCCCAATATCAAAAGCACTGTGAGAATCAGAAGCACTGAGTCAAAAAAATGTTGATCGTTGTGCACTGTGCAGGCCAACATATTATAGTTGTTTACCCACGACCCGCACTTGAAATGCAGAATTTATCTATTATGTAACATGTTGATTCTACACTTGTTATGCCACTTTGTTTCATTTGTCATATTGTCATAAGAACTTGCAGCTGAATCAGTGACAATTAAAATTCTCACATCTTAAAGATAACTACTTTATTTGTAGTTCATCCTGGCATATCTTGCTCAGTTGCACACTGAATTGCTGTTTCTTGTTCAATTATATTGACAAGTCATGGAGATTGCAACACAACGCCTGCACTGCCTAATACATAAAGCACTATGTTTGTTTGTTTGTTTGTGTTTTACGCCTCTGCAGCACCTTAGTGGGCTATATCGAAGCAGGCGACCGCCGTATGATAATGAGATGAGAAGACTGAGAGTCTGTCACATACCCTATTAATTCAGGGATGTCCCGAGTCTTTCAGTTGCCCCAGCATAGAATACCGGATACAACCCGCCTCCATTTAAAGTCCCATGGGCTCGGACTAAAGTGAGTTCCCATAAAGCACTATGAACTGGGCTTGTGAAGGAAATACATGAAGGACATGAGTTGTCGAGGCCAGCGCACATGTACTAAAGGAGTGGCAGTGAAAGGCAAAATACATGACATCTGCATTCACCCATGTTGGTAGCTCCCCTAGCAGGCATAAAAGGAAACTGTGACAGTAAGTGACCAACAGTTAGTGACCAACAGTTAGTGACCTATAGTTAGATAGATGGATAGACAGAGAGACAGATATATAGACAGAGAGATACCAAGATACTTAGATAGACACACAGATGTATATTATGGCTTACACATCATCGGACCCAAACAAAGACCCTCAGGAGTTTGGAAATGCCACAGAAGTAAAGATAATAATAAATAGGTATTTATACATAGTGCAATTTCAGTAAAACTGTTCACCAGCGCTTGTTAGAAGGTTAGTCAGTGTTTTTGGAATAGAAGGGCTTTCAAGTTTTTCTTGAAGCTTTCCAGTGATTTGTAAGTCTTTCTTCCGTCCGGTAAACGGTTCCAGATTACTGGTGCACCCCCAGAGAATGCTCGATCTGCTAATTTGTTTTCTCCACAATTATCTGGAACTGCAAAGAGTGATTTGTTGGTGCTTCTTAAGTTGCATTTTGGTTATTTCATATGAATAGGCAGTTTCATGTGCTCTGGAGCTTGACCATTCAATATTTTCCATGTGGTTTTCAGGATTTTGAAATGAATCCTAGCAGGTTTTGGAAGCCAATGTAACTTCTCTCCGTGACAAGTATCTCTGCCTCGTCTCTTTAATTTTTGAATGAGGGTAGAGTTTTGAGTTACATGAAGTTTATTTATGGGTCTTCGGGTTACACCACAAAGCAATCGATTACCGTAATCCAAAAGTCGAGTTACCAATGCATTTACCGTTTTAATTGTGTGTTTATTCAGATTTTTTGAAGCTTTGAAATGTTTCTTAGGTTGAAGTAAGCCTTTTTGCACATTTCGTTCACTCGTTTTTCCATAGTCATGGATATATCGAAGACCAGTACATGATTCCACACATTGTCAGCTGTCTTGATATCAAGGTCATTCATTCTAATGAATGTACCTTTCAGCTTTTTCAGCTGTTGTGGTGTACTGATGATGAGAAGTTCAGTTTTCTCACTATTGTTACAAAAGCATGTTTTCACTTAGAAAATCTGAATTCTCTTATGCATTTTTCCATTTTCGTAACGGCATTAGATTGATCATCGAAAAAGTTGGGAAAATGCATAAGAGAATTCAGATTTGTGAGAGGAGAATGTTGAGGTCGATTGTATCAAAGGGCGCTGACAAGTCCAAAAGTACCATCATTGTTACCTCACCCTTAGCCATATTTAGCATATTTATTATTAGGGCCCAACTTGGATCCTTGTGGAACCCCATATTTGGGATCAATCTTGTCTGACAACATTATTTATAGGCACTGTTTGGGATCTATTTGACAAGTAAGATTTGAACCATTGAAAGGCATGACGGTGGTATGACTGTGTGCACCACACCTGTTCTTCAGGCGTGAGAGGAGAATGTTGTGGTTGATTGTTTCAAAGGCCGCTGACAAGTCCAAAAGTACCATCATTGTCATTTGAACCTAACCCATATTTATGTCATTGTGAATTTTGGTCAGCAAAGTCTCAGTGCTGAGGAATTTTTTGTAAGCAGACTCATTTTTGTCATCATTTAGGTTCATTTCGACTGATGTGTTCAATAAACTGGTTTATCACAGCACTTTCAATAACCTAGCATGGAGTGGGGTGGGTCGAAAGCAGTGCTTGATTGGCATATCAGATATTATTATCATTTTTACCTCAGTATTTGAGAGAATTTTGAGATTGTTAAGCTTTGACCCTACTTCAGTTTCTGCGTCATTCATGGAATTACTTGAATTTGCTTGCAGTTTTGATCTTATCTTTTGGATTTTGTCATCAAAGAATGTGTTTAACTCATTTGCTAGTTGTTTGTCATCATGATGGCGAGGCAGTGGCAACTCTTGTTTTTGGTTGAGAAAGAATGGAGGACTTTGAACATTGCTCTGCAGTCTCCTTTGGTTTTATGAATTTTCATTTCAGGTCATCTGATTTGAGTTGATTCAGACGGCGTTCATGGTATTTCTTTTCTCTTTGAAGTTTTCCCAATCTCCCTCAAGACTTGACTGTCAACACTTTTTTCTGCTTTTCTTTTGGCTGTTTGAATATCTTTAATGTTGGCATTTGTCCATGGTATGGGCTTACACAGCACTACTTTTTTTGTGGTCGCAGGTGCATGCATATCCAGTAGTCTTTGTGTAGTTATATAGGTTCAAAAGCTCATCCAGTTTTCAGTTCACAGTATTAGTTCTCATAATACTCTCTCCTTTTGACAGATGTAAAGATATGTCTTTCTTGAAAATTTATGATATCTATCTTTCAAGTTTTTCGTACTGTAATTTCTTTGACAAGGTTACTGCTCCTCTTCAGGTTAAGCTTGAAATGGATGCAGGGTCAAATATAAGGAAAAAATTATACTAGTCTAAGGACTAGTATCTTTCAAAAGTTACTCGTCCTTCCAAAAATTTACTCGTCCTGAATTCAGCGCTTACCTTTGAAAAATTAATTTTACTTGGAAAAGTGCTAAATCAATTATCATGAGGTAATTAAGTGTGTTAGCGGATGGGATACCTTTCTTAAAATTTGAATTTTGTGTAGTTAGTAAAATAACCCAATCAAACAGGGTGATTAGAAGTGGAGTTCTCTTTTCTCCCGATTTTACAACGAAACCGGTAAAAGTTAATCAAAAGGTCAGTAAGCTACAGAGATATAACTCCCTGTTCAGAGCAACAAAAGGTCACACAATGAGACTGGAACAACATTGGCCTTATCAAAACTCATAGGGCTTATGTAAACATTCATAGCATTAAAGACCAGTGTAATGTAAACAATAACTCAATACACAAACAAAAATAGTCAAATATAACAGAGGGAAATATATTACTTTTATAAACATTTTTGACACAACTTAACTGTTTATGCTCAAATAGATACAATTTTGCTTGTTAAACTGACTTCTGGATTTAAGTGAATATTTTCATTTTGATTTGTTACCAGTCTGACGGGCTAGTACTCAAGCAAACTTACTCGTCCTCCTCAATAATTACTCGTCTCAGATGAGTGGATGAGTACTTATCTTTGACCCTGAATGGATGCAATTGTGGTCAGAGTTTAGATCACCAACAAAACAATCCGTCATGATTGAGTTAATATGCCTCGTCATTACTAAGTCCAGAGTATTGCCTTCTTTGCTGTTGGAGAGGATATGTGCTGTACTAGATCGAACATATCTAGGATATTATTGAACTAAGAGACTTCCCGTCACTAGGTTTGTTTTCATGGAAATTGAAATCCCCGTTATTACAACTTCAATCTGGTAATTTCTGAAATCTCGCAGGATGGTTCATTTAAGCATTCTCTTGATTTCTCTTTCTACATCCAATGACTAACAAGAACCGAGGAGTTCAAAATGGAGGTGGTGTGTTGCCAAAGTTCACATCCCTTGAATCCGGCAAAAATGTAAAAAATCTTCCATTTTATCACACTTGCAATATGGGCCAAGACTTAATGATATTCGTTTACAATGTCACTGACATGCAAAACTAATAAACAGCAGCAGAGAATTACACTAAATGCTATTGCAAAAAATGTTGTGTGCCACAGAAACCTTCAAAGAAGACCGACTTTTCACACTAAAATCCAATATTTTCAAATTTAAAAAATACCTTCAACATATACATATATCCGAAGCCATCATATCCGATATTCTATTTCTGCTGTATGGAATACAGGCACAATAAATATTATTGTCCCAGAACCTACTTTTAAAAAAGATCTTATATGGCATTTGTTGAGAATAGACAATTTCTGGACCAATCAGAACCAAGGTGATGTATGGAAATGTGTGATCAGCCAGGCAGCTCAACGTCCTTTTTGTGGAAAGAGCTACATTTTGGTGACTATCGTATGATAATGAGATAAGGAGACTGGGAATCTTAGACATAATCTATTCACTTATAGAATCAGTTGTCTCAGTATGGAACACTGGATATAACAATTACTGATCTCCACTGACATCCCGTGGGCTCTGACAAACACAATTTTTTTAAAACTATGTATAGCTATAACAGTTAATATTTGGTGAAGTCAACCAATATATTTATTACCATTAATTTGCAGAAAACCAAAATTCGAGAAATATATGAGAAATCCTAATTTTTTTCTTCAGTTTTTTGGTTTTGTGAAAATTTCACAAGAATGGCCCTCAAAATGAGTTAAGTCATTTAAAAAGGTATAATTTAGACATCTAAACGCAAAATTTCAGAGGTCTAACTCCAAAATTGACTGAATCATGAATCATTGAAGAAAAAAGTTTTTCTTAAACATTTTTGCTGAATTTGCTGTTATAAATTTTTATAAGAGCATTTAGAGCTCATAAAGGCACATTAAGAGTATTTAATGCATAATATGGCACATTTCATGTTCAAAGGTACAACCGTTTTGGAGTTCTGCTTCGTAAATGGAAAAAAATTTATTATTTTTAATTTCAAATATTTTATAAAACGGTAAACTGTGCCTATATATGAACACCAAAAGACACATATAGTCTATAAGGCCCATTCCTGTGCCAAATATCATAGATACAAGTGCAATGGTTTAGGCACAGTGGCCAATACACAATGTGTGATGCTGCCTGCAGTGGATCCAAGCAGATAAAAACAAAGTCAAGTCCAAATTACAACATGCCTGCTGTTCATTCCTATGCTCTGTAATCAAGCTAAGTGCATTCTTGACTCCAAACATCTCCAACCAAAATTGCCAAGACAGGGCCCAAAAGACATTCTGAAAATGCTCAAATATCAAATTTCCCGCCAAAACTTCCATTTTCTCATTGTGACTGCATAAATGGAGATGTGTATACACACCTCCATTTAAAATTACCTGTAGAGACTTTCGCTCTGCTTAGCAAGCAGGCTTCTTCAGTACTGATGTTGCTTCCCTATCAGCCTGCCTCAGCGTTCCAATGTCGGCCCGAAGCTGGTCCGATGCTACTGACATCGGACTGACGCTGGGCCGACGTTGGACTGGCGAGGCATGCAGACAGCGTTGTTCTGTTGTTGTATGACAATTGGGGGTAGAAAGAGAAATCAGAGAATGCCTCAATCTGGTAAGTTTAGTAGTGAGCAAGAAATTGAGTGAATTCTTCATGAAACGCAGAATGCAGATAAGCGGTCCTTATTATGGCAGGATTGTTCTGGACGATAAACAACTACTAGGTTACAGTTTTGTTGTTATTTTGAAACTGGACCTCCATGTGCTCAAATATCTTTGATTTAGTGGTGTCCTTTTACACGACATTTAGCCCAGTTCTCACCAGACAGCCAACACCACCACCTTGTCTAGCATCTCTCGGCTTATGTGAAAAGAAGCATAATTATCCAGTCCTTTCAAATACAACAATTTCAACCATGTCATCGTGTCGGAGTCAACTTTCAACAAAAAGGAAAATATCAATATTATATTCAATCCTCACATATTTCACCATCTTCGTTTTTTGACGAAGGTTTGAACAATCCACGGAGAAATATTTAAGGCACCATGATTTGTAGTTTCCTTGGGTTTTTGTTCACTGACATCAGATCTGAGTGGTCTATACAAGTGAATCTATTATTAAGTGCAAGTTGTTGAAATCGAGGGGGCTCTGAGCCTTTTTTTTAACTTCCTATATTTCCAATACAGTACAAGTAAAATAAATAGTATTGTCCCTGAACCATCTTTATGGCATTTGCTGAGAGACCAATGAGAGCCGGGTTGATGTATGACAATGTGTGTGATCGGCCAAGTACCTCAACTTCCTTTGTGTGGAAGGAGCTGCACATTACTTTTGGTGACTATCGTATGAGATAAGGACACTAGGAATCTCCATTCACTAATAGAATCAGTTGACTCAGTATGGAACACTGGATACACCAGTAACTGACCTCCACCAACATCCACCAACATCCCATAGGCTCTGACAAAACTGAGTTCCAACATAAAAATATTAGTTAAACTGTGTGTTGCTATAAAAGTCACTTCCTAATATGTTTAACTATTATATCTGTTGAAGTTGACCATATTGTGTGCTAAATTTCAGAATTTCAAAACATAATCCATTTCAAGAAAATTGTACACTAAACGATATAGATATATGGATACAAAAGTAACTTCCTAATATGATTAAGTAAATTTATTGTTAACCATTAATTTTTGAGAAATCAAAAATTTTGAGAAAAATATCAGAAATCATCCTTTTTCTTCAGTTTTTTTGGTTTTTGTGAAAATTGCCTAAGATTGGCCCTCAAAATCAGTTTAGTCATTTAAAGAGGTATAAATAAGACATCTAAATTCAAAATTTCAGCAGTGTAACTCCAACATTGACGGAATCATGGAGCATTGAAAAAATAAAATTTTAGCTGAATTTACCGTTATTAACTTTTGTAAGAGCATTTAGACCCCGAAAAAGGAACATTAAGGTATTCAATGCATGTGATGGTAGAATTCCATGCCCATAGGTATAACCGTTTCAGAGTTCTCTGGAAACGAATAAAAAATAGATATATATATTTTTTCAATATTTTACAAAAACTCTACCAATTGCTTAAATATGAAAACCAGAATACACAAATATGCTGTAAGACCCATTCATGCGCCAAATATCATATATACAAGTACAATAGTTTAGGCACAGCGGCCAATACACAATGTGTGCAGCTGCCCCAAGTGGATCCAAGCAACATGGCAAGGAAGTCACGTCCTAATTACAACATGCCTGGTATTCATTCCTATGCCAGATGCATCCTCTATAATCAAGTTATGGACATCTCTTGACCCAAACATCTCCAAACGAAATAGCTAAGACAGGGCCCAAAAGACATTCTGAAAATGCCCAAATTTCAAATTTCCCGCCAAAACAGTCCATTTTGTCACTGTGACTGCATTAATGGAGATGTGTACACACCTCCATTAAAAATCAGATCTATTTTAATTAAAATCTTTATGACTATATATTTGTGCAGGCCTGTGCTTTGTCACGCAGGATCTCAGCTGTTGCTTACCTGACTTGCCTGAAACTCGGCAAGACATTCTAAATATGTCTCAACTTTGTTTTGCCATCCTCAAATGTATGATATCACTGGTATAACCACTTGAGCAACACTTATTATAAAGAACAAGTGGACCCAAGAAGAATGTAATTTCAGACATAGGCATACTGTCCTATTGAACCTCACTTGGAATTTAGCTCATCTCCATGGTTGAGTCACATGACGCAACCACCACCACCACCAAGGGAGGGGGGCCCTGGGGGGGGGGATGCATATTTGTATAAATCTTGACATTTCCAGAACTATAGCCTGAATTTACATGTGTGTTTTTTAGCTTTAGCCATTGAGAAAAATACAGATCCATTATGTCAAGCTAACACGGTATCAAATGTGATTGCGTAATACCTCTTATGACTGCAAATGCCCATTAAGGCAAATGAAACTTACCTATCCCAATATTTAAACCAAATTTAAATTATCCAATATCTCACACTTTTTGGGCAACGTTTTGACCTCTTGAGCAACTAAATCTTTGTTCACCACTGCCCTGAGGCCAAGTGACATCTCAAAAAAAATATTGGGCACTGTTAAATAAAATATAAAAGGAGGCAAAATAATGATGGTCATAATAATTGCAAGCTCAGGGGATGTATATTTTTTTTTTGATTTTCAGTATATATATATTTATATGTGGGGGTGACGTGAATAAGTGATAAGTGGGGGCAAGAAAAGGGAGAAAAGATGAGGGGCAAGATGTCGAGCCTAGATTTTGCGGTTGGGGGCATTAACGGGGGTACATCCCGGTACAAGCTTAAGGGGCTAGATGAAGGGGGCAAGATAATTTAGGCAAAAAAGAGCAACACATATCCAATAATTAAAAAAAAATTACAATAGCCACCAACAGGGTAAGAAACAAATTGATAGTTAATTATATTGCACACTCTACCCGTCGTAAGACGGGTACACTGCTAGTCATATATATTTGATTTTAATCAGATTTTTTTATTTTATTGATTTACGGTACAACATTTCAAAGCTTGTATGTCTGCAGTGAGTAGAATCATGTCGAAACCCACAATTTTTTCAACCAGATTTTGCGCACCGGACAGTAGTCAAAAGTCCATAATTTCTCAAAACTTTTCAGTTTTAGCAAGAGAACCCCAAATTCTGAAATTTTTTTCAGATTTTTGGTGGAAATATCACATTTTCCAGGTTTTTCCAGACCTGGATATGCAAAACCCAAAATTCCACATTTTCAAGGTTGAGTGGGAACCCTGTGACCAGGGTTGGGTTCAATTATAATTGTAATTGCGTAATTGTGTAATTAATTACAATTACGGTGTATTTGTAATTGTATTTGTAATTGAGACTTTTCAATCTAATGTAATTGTAATTGTAATTGTATTTGACTGGATTACATGATCAATCATAACATTTCAAATCGAAAGAAAAACACCTATATTTCTTCAATTTCTAAACTAACTTTTTCTCTCCAAGTATTATTTTCCAGTTTCTTTTCAAAACTAATATTTATCACATTTATATAACTGTCCCTTTGTACTGATTGAAGTCCGATGCGGGACTCTGGGTCGGTGCGGACTAGTCATACTTGACGTCAACATTGTAATTGTAATTTAATTGTAATTGACCATTGTAATTGGTAATTGTAATTTAATAGAGGGTTTTTCAGTTAACTGTAATTGTAATTGTATTTGTAATTGACTCTTGAGACACACCGTAATTGGTAATTGTAATTGTAATTAATGAAAGTAATTGAACCCAACCCTGCCTGTGACCAATATCAAAATTCCCCGAATTTTCCCTGACCTTGAAGAAATTTTACTTTTCCCTGAGCGCTGGACGCCCTGAATGAATTCTTTTTTCTGGGGCACAATAGCTGCTGAAAGCCGAGGATATTCTGCTGTGCAGCCTATATTTTTACATACCATTGCTAGAAACCACATTTTCGATCATTTTGAAGAAATTTTAATTTGGAAATTTTAAGAGTATCGAGCCACCTTAAAGTACATAAACCTTCAATAGAAAGTACTTTGATATTTCAAACAGCTACAGTACACTCACTTGCATGCATAATTCCAGTTGCAAAACTTCCTTTATTTAAAGAATTTTGGCAAGAAATGTCAGCAAAGTGTAAAAATACCATGCAAGCAAGTAAACCCCTCGGGTGCAGGCACATGTGCAGATACAAAATTGGCATGGTTTGGTAAAAGTACAAGGTGGAGGTGTTTTGTATTTGTGTATTCTTAGAAGATTCCATTGGTTTTTACTGGCAATCATTTTGTCTTTCCATGGTTCCATGGGGCTGCACGATAATAGACTGAGATGCGATAACTATGTTTCATATCGCGATGACGATTTATAAATTATGTGATAAATTCACAAGCAAGAGATTTATTTACAAACTTCAAAATTTTAGCAAGAAGTTTGAATTTCATGAAAATAATTCCAATTCTTGGGCAAAAATGCAGACATTTCTTAAAATGTATTTATCGCCCCTTTGTGCGATATCATTATCGCCCTACTTGATATTGCGATAACGATAAATTTGCGATTAATCGTGCAGCCCTAATTCCAGCTGTAAGATTAGAGTAAGATATGCCCTTTATGAGCGTCCTTCCAGTAAAGACTCTGACCACAGGTCCAGGTGTGGCAAGGAACACTTTAATCAAGCATGGTTGGGCTGTGTGGCTTGTGAAGAGGATATTTTTGTTAATAAAGTGATTTTTGTCATTTAAGAATGGAAGTGGACAAGTGTAAAGCTTTTAAATACACTGGCGAGGATAATATTACATTTGAAGTCCGGCAGGTCAGTTCTTGAGTGAATTCATGGACGAAATTATGGTGCGAAAGTAAACATCCGGGGACTTTTGATTGAGATCAAAACATGTTTTTTGTTGTATTTGGTCATATTTTGCATCCATTCGCATCATAAACGCGTACAAACATTGCCAAAATTAATAAAATCTTCGATTTAGGCGCAAAAATGTTCTGTTTAGGCGCTCGGGTTGCTTCGGGCAGCGCTCGGCCTCAATAATTATGCAATACATTTTGTGCAACTCTGAACATCCGGCCACTTCAGACATGTTAGATAAAAACATGTCGGATGAGAGAGCGCAGTCAAATGGAAATGCGGAACGAAATACGCCGTTTACCACGGTTTAGAGATGCGCACATGGCTGAAAGCATGTCATTCCCAGTTTACTCCACAACAAAGGGACTAGTGTAAATTGAGAGGAGGGTCATTCCACGCAGAATCAACCAATGGTCCCAGCATGACCACCTCCGATTTCTTTCAAACTGTCTGCATTTCAAAAACATTATTGGGAAAGTTCAAACCCAATATCCCACAACAGGCAGTGAAGTTCTTGCAAAAAACCACGCGATTCACACCATGTGGTTCATCGTTGTGAACCACATGCATCTCATTATCTGAAGTTGTTATGTAAACAATGGGCAGTGAAGTGATGACGTCACAATGTTTTGATGCTCTGATTGGTCGGTGTGGTTGCTAGGGATCTTTTTGTGGCCATTCAAACAAAATAGTGCCTCTTTAAATTATTAATTATTTTTACTGGGAATCTGTTTTTATTGTGGGATATAAATAAAACTTAATGGGAGTGTGGTTCACAGCAATGAATCTCACTCATGTCAGGTCAGCTGCAGAATAAACACTCGTCCTTCGGACTCGTGTTGTATTCTTCCGCGACCTGACATTCATGAGGTTCATTGCTGTGAACCACACTCCCATTAAGTTTTATTATAGAATTACAGGGCGATAGCTCAATTATTTTAAGAGTTATGATAAAAACAAGTTTCAAAAATTGGAAAAAAATACTGAAAAACGTGCATTTGTAAAATTGTCATTACACTTCAAATTTGGACCTGAACTGTTTGATTTTTTTCTTTATAATGCCAGTGACACCCCAAACTAATGAATAGAAGCAGTAAAGTGTTTTTCCACAAGAATGCCTGTCAAACACACTAATATCCAATATTCATGATTTTTTTTGCCTACCTTACACACATCCAAAAAGCGTAATACTTCACATGGTAGTTCTTTGAGATATAGTGCATGAGTAAAATAAGTATCATTGTCCAAAAACTACTGGTTATTAATATTTAGTACTCTGAAATTGAGAATTTCACAAAATAACCCATTTTCAAGCCGCAAAATGGCCATGTGGCGTAGGAAAGTAGGTGATATGGAAAAAACAAATACCCAGCATGAACATGATGAAAGAACTTGGAAAGAGCTTTAAATTGATGTATAGAAATGTGTGTGTATTTGAGTTCTTCGTATACGGAATATCCGCACTCAAGTTGAGTAGTTTTCAATTTGACCAAAATTCTAAAAATAGATGGCTGAGTATTTTATCACATAATACATATATTGTACTTGATATATTAAAGTTACTCAGAATGATAGGTTGGGATTCAACCAAAAGTTTCTTTAATTTTTACATCATCCTGTGGATCCAGCTGATGTTGTTAAGTGTGCACAATTTCTTGGTTGTACCATCTTTTTTTCCTATTGAAATTACCCAATAAGTGCACTAAATGACCCCTAGATTTATTTCGGGAACGCATGGAAAAAAATCACCAGCTTGCTTGCTCTCTACCTTGTGACGTCATCACCATTGTTAGAATTAGTTATTTATAGCTATATTTTTTAAACAATGGTCATTATGATGTCATCAACAATGATGTGCTGGAGGTTGGAGGCACTAACATGAAAAAGTAAAAGAAATAACTGAATACTTAGTGTAATCAAAGAGATAGGGGAGAGCGGGGCACAGTGAGACGGCGGGCACAGTGAGACAAAGCCCTTAGCGTCTAGCTGGTACTTTTTACAGATCAACCCTCTTTTGTATAGTACAAAAAGTAAGTAAGTGAGAGACTGTCCTACATCCTGAATGCCTACACAGCATATCGACAGCGGAATTTCAATATTTTTGTTTTTAGCCAGTAAAAGTAAATTATTTTGCAAAACAACCTTTTGTCATAATTCCCAAGAAAAATGGTATAATGCAAATCAATTTCCAGGGATTCAAACCTTGACTATTTGTCTTTGTTTAGTGAGATATTAAGCCACAATACAGGCATCTGGTCTGCAGGATACAAAAATGTTTTATCACCTGGTTGGCTGTGAATATCACTGTTTACAGTCAAAATATCAGGGCCTATGATATTGTAAGAAATACCACCCTTCAAGGGCGATATTTTTTAACAATGGTTATGACATCACCAGCATTTCAGATGCCTGATGACGTCACAAACCAAGCAATGGCAAAAACAATGGGATTGTGACGTCACCTCCATTGTTGCTCCATGGTGATGTCACATTTTTGTAATGGCAGAAAATAGTCCCTCTTTATAATTGAAAATTTGAGGTAAAACCAGGTGATAAAAACCAAACAACCACGCGTCAGGGCACTTCGTACAATATCACTCGCTGTTGTGTGAATTAATATCACTCTCGCCCTGCGGGCTCGAGTGATATTAATTCACACAACAGCTCGTGATATTGTTCCTCAGTGACCCTGACTTGGGTTGTTTTGTTATAATATAGAGAGCTGAGTGGGGCACAGTGAGACAGTTTGAGGCGGGACACAGTGAGACATCACAAAATACACTCGAAATGACCTGAATGTAATGCATAGCTCACAATTCACAATTAAAAACAAAATACATGCTATAAACTACTGATTTTAGTGGGTCATATCCAAAGGGAAGCATCAGAAAGAATGTTGATTAGTATGTAACAGGTGCGGCAGGTTAAATAAGTCGTGCATGTGTCCTGTGGGATAAAGTTTCGAAATATGCTCAAAAAAGGACCTAAAAAATCACCTAGCCAGCTGCTTTTTTAAGAGTGCAGTAGTTTCTGTAGCAACAATTGATAGAACAATTCCACAGGTCCTGAGGATCGGCAGTTATGGCAGCAGATGCCCTGTCTCACTGTGCCCTGCCTTGCTGTCTCACTGTGCCCCACCCACGGGGCACAGTGAGACACTTAACGAGCATGGACGTAACTCAAAATTTCTCCAAATCTGTAAAAGGTAGGAACCTGAAACTACTGGACAATATACCCAACGACATTATCTATAATGTGGACCTGATCTCATTTAACTCGTTTCTGCCAACATTTTGGAACACTTGAAAATAAAAAAAGTGTCTCACTGTGCCCCGCTCTCCCCTACTTCAACAAATTTGTCAAAAATATTATTTATCATGACTTTTTATCATACTGTGTATGAAACCACCAATATCAAGCAAAGTGGTTTATCATTCAGGGCAACCTTAATCATTTTAAATGAGTTTTACTTGTTCTGGATAACAATTTTTGGAAATAAATGAAGCAAAATCTGGCATTTTGTTGTTCAGAAGGTGATTTGTATCTTGGTAAATTGATAGACATCTCATGGCATTGTGTGGATTTTTTCTGATGTCAAAAGATCCAGACATCACTGTTGGGTGCCTGTTGACTGTAAGTTGTTGAAAACAGTGACTGATCATGAGCTGTCAGTCAAAAATACAATTTTTGCAAATTAAAAACAGTTTCATATGTAATGTTTGGTAGCTACCCACTGCAGCTCTCGTTCACCTATATTAAGTAGATAGTTTTTCAAAGTGATATTTGTCTTACTGCATGACTATTGCAATCCACTTGCACTTGCACAATTTTTTCTCTGTTTCCAAATAAATAAAATATTATCAAAGTTGAAAAAACACTCAACTTGAGTTCTCATCTTTAGAATGAAGGACTCGAATACACACATACTTCTATATATTATATCATTTTAAAGGTCATTCCAAGTTATTTTAAGCGCTTTAGTTGTCTTTTCTGTATCAACTACGCCACATGGCGGTTTTTTTGCTTGAAAATGTGTTGTTTTGTGAAATTCATAAATTAAGCAGACCGTATTTCAAGAACTGCTGGTTTTGGAACATTAATACTTACTGTACTTATGCTCTATGTAGCAATGTAATACCATAGAAAGTATGACAGTTCTTGGATGTATTTAAGGTAACCAAAAAAATCATGAATATTGGATTTTAGTGTGATAAGTTACTCAACTTTGAAAATTTCTGTGGGACAGGTAATTACATGAAAAGCCATTTCTCTGCTACTGTTTATTACTTTTGGGTATCTTATGCATTGCAAAAAAATATCAAAAAGTTTAGGGCCATATTGAAATTTTGATAGCCATTTTAGAAATGGACAATTTTTGACATTTTTTTTAAATTTTTTCACAATTCATTTGATCATAACTCCAAAAAAATTTGAGCTATCGTCCTGCAATTTTTGATTTGCTCTTTCCTGATCAATAACGTTTTTGAAACGTAGAAAGTTTGAATGGAGACGGTCATGCTGGGGATTTTCGGAAATTTGGTTGATTTTGCATGGAATGACCCAGGAATACGTTGGTCCCACAAAAAGTTGTGCGAGATGAAAGGAGACCAGACGCCAAACCGAATGGGTAAAGTGACAGATTTTGGCTCGTGCAGCGCTGCAGTAAACCCTTCAGGGTTAAAAAACATTTCAGATACGCAATTCTTTTGGCACCAAAATAAAATGCAGATCGGAAAATAAAATGAATTGCGGACCAAAATGAAATGCGTTTTATCGTTGATTTATAACCATTGCAATATGACAGCAGCCCTATGTCATATCAGGATCATTTCAAGCCATGGTTTTAAAATTGCCCTTTTCAAATGAATGCCGGCTTGACGCAATAATCATTGTAAGAATATAGCATCACATGTTTTTTAATTGAAATAGAAACTGTCTATATATGAGAATATTAAAGTTATGTGAGAATATTAAAGTTATAAGTAACAGCACAAAATTACAAACACATTATCTGTATTACTTAATATAAATTCGTTCACGCTCTTCATTCCACTTACCAGAGTATTTGTAGTCACAGATGATTCCAAGAAGGACAGAAAAGAGGAATACTCAGTTACACCGAACAGGAGAACTTCTGCTGATCAGTGAAGATATATCAAAAACCATTCACAAATGAACGCCTGAAATGAGAAAATAATAAGGAAAAGTTAGCGATGCAAAGTTCAATGAGATTAACTATTGCTACAGGTTTATTGTAAAATAGTAACCACATGGTTAAACCATTTATAAGAGAGAAGTTGGTAGTATTTAAAGTCTCAAGATTTTTTGTTTCATTGATCATGTACAAAAACTTGCATGAGTGAATAACTCCTCCAAAATATATATTATTGCGAATATAATGAACATTTGTGAACTAAAATTATTGGTCTAACTTTTGTATTACAAGTAACAAGAATATTGTTTATCATGACAACTGTAGTGATATTATGCCTTTTTCCCACTTACCACTTTGTTACCAGTGATTTCAAAACGAATACAATTACAACTTGAATCACTCGGCAGCTTTCAAACTTCACGAGACACTAAATCACAGAAGACGCAATGGTCGAAGTACAAATCGCAGAAGACACAATGGTTGAAGTCCAAATCGCAGAAGACGCAATGGTTGAAGTACAAATCGCAGAAGACGCAATGGTTGAAGTACAAATCGCAGAAGACACAATGGTTGAAGTACAAATCGCAGAAGACACAATGGTTGAAGAACAAATCGCAGAAGACACAATGGTTGAAGTACAAATCGCAGAAGACACAATGGTTGAAGTACAAATCGCAGAAGACACAATGGTTGAAGTACAAAAACACGAGAAGAATGTCTGAAATTCAGAAAAAAAGAGCATAAGTTAACTTCTCATTTAGTTTATAAAATGTCAGTCAAAACAGCAGAGGTGGGCAAAAGTGCTTACACCCGTAAATAGTAGGGCTGCACGATTAATCGAAAATTAATCGTTCATCAAGATATCAAGTAGTGCAATCAATTTATAGCAGAGAGTGCAATAATTTTCATGTTGAGTACTCCCTCCCTCGGGGGTCTGCATGATTCGGTCTGCATATATATACCAAATTTCATAACTCTGAACTCTAAGCGAAATATTAAGGTCACAGTGGGCAGTTCAAGAATGGCGGCCATTTTGGCAGCCATCTTAGATTTCTTGACTTGTCCCAATCCATACAAACAGGTTAGTACATGTAAATTTGACAAATCTAAGCAAAATACTAAGGCCACAAATGGACAGTGATGCGACTAACGCATTAGTAATGGATTGCATTACGTAATATTATTACTCAGGTAGGTAACTGAGTAACATAACGATTACTAACTAAACCAAAGTAATACTCGTAATATTACAGTAACTTGCAAGCAGATGCTTCTTTACTTCTGCTTTACTTCACTGCCTGGTCAACAGCCTATTTACAGATATCTCACATGCTCATTTGCAGCCACAATGTGTCCACACTTCATTTCTCTTCAACTATCTGATAATTATTGATATTTGCTCTTTCTTGAGGTAGTTGGCACTCTCATGGCACAAACAATGTCTTCATATTAATATGGATATCAATATCATAATCATATGAAAAGATGACAAAAACTTAGTACATTGTAATAGTGAAATGCCTGCTAACCTCAGTTGTTCATACTGATTGCAGTACTGGTGGCTCCATCTATAATCTGATATTATTATTATAGCTATAAATGTTGAAAATTAATGAACATACTATAAGCGTATTCATTGATGTTTTGTCTCAAAAGTTACTATTATTTTTAGTTCATTATGACTATGAATATATATTATGACATCAATATTGAAAACGAATGTGTGCACGGTATTATCATTCCTGGATGTTCTGTCTGGAAATGAGCTATTTTTGAATTTTAACATGGTTTTTCATTCATATACATGTATATATTTTCAAAAAATTCTATCTGGTCATTCTGGTATATTTCATTATTTTATAAATCCACTTGGACCGGGCCCAGTTCTCATGATTTGGCCCATAATACAAACCAAATGTGACACGAATAAACCAAAGTAATAAGTAATATATAATATGTAATATTATTACTTTTTATCAATTTTTAAAGTAATATGTAACGGATCATATTAAATTTTTTAGAAGTAATATGTAATATGCAGCCAGTTACTATGACTGAGTAACGAGCACAACATTGCAAATGGACACATACACAAACCTTAACCGGGACAATGACAAAGCGGACGATCAACGAGTGACGACAATAGGTCATCGTTTTCAAAGAAAACAGACGAGCTAAGAAAAGGTTGATCAGGACACAATTTATATTTGGCAAGTGAAAACGATTGTGTTTCCACGGTTACTTTGCTTTTATCAAGACCCAACTAAAACTTACTGTTTCTAATAGATTTGTGACTTTTTGCATCACGCAAATAATCTGCTGTAAAGTATGATAAGAGTCAAATAACAATTTTTTGTTGATGACGTCAGTCACGTCACCACTGCCCGCTAATCTGAATCATACCCAGTGATCTACCTGTAGCAATTTAATGAGAACTTGTCAGTCAGGACTCAGGAATGATTCTTGTGTTATTTGGTCAAAAATTTGTGTTTGAATCCGGACTTTTGATGAATTTCTTTACCTCTAATTTTCGCAATTTCTTCTCTCACTGGTGAAAAGGGGCCCTGCTAAACATGATCAACTTGAGGTGATTTTGGTGGCGCTGGACATCGTTCAATTTTCAACGATACGATAATATCACAATAAATTTGTAATGATACACGATATTTATCGCAATAATTGATCGGCATCAAGCAATGGTAGAAATTTTCCGGCTCTCCGGCGCTTTTGCTCCCGAGAAATGCTAAATGGCTCCAGAGAGGCACCCATGGCTCCAGGAGCTTTGACAGGTGTCAGGTAATTGAACACTTGAAATTCAATCCAATTGAAGCCAGTCTTTGCGAAGATCCAAAATCCCCTGCCGGACCGAAATGGAAATTTTGGCTATTGCTTGAAATTTTAACATGTATCCAATTACAATTTTTTGGCCTGAACTGCCGGTCCGGTTGAAAATCTGCCGGTCAGGTCCTAAGGACCGGCAATCTTCGCAAAGACTGATTGAAGCCAAGATTAGAAGTTGATGACCTTGATTGACTACAGAAGTACCATGCTTCAGTTAATTGCAATTTGACTTCACACATCTACCAGAAAGTGATCAGTTTATAAAGGTGTAATCTCAATTTGCAACTGTGTACATGTACTTTAGTTTGAATACAAGTAATTTGTATAATTTAGAGCTTTTTTACAATTTTGAAAAATTACGGCTCCAGGAACACAATAAATGGCTCCTGAGTCTTCATAGCCCGGAGCCACATGTGGCTCCAGAGCCGTTGAAGTAGATTTCTACCACTGGGCATCAGTCATGCAAAATGCGAAGTCTGTGACATAAATGCTGTCAAAAAGTACAGTTCTTGCTATAAAAATTGTCATTTTTGCCCAAAAATTGGTATAATTTCACGAAAAACAACAACTTTTGTCAGTGGCGTAACCAGGTTTTTTCCAGAGGGGGGCAAGCGGTCTTTCAGGGGGGCATTCGCGCCAACTCGTGCGGGCGAGAAATTTTTTTAATCTATATATGCTTAAAGGTATACCAGACGAAATACTATAATGGAAGCAGCACATGTGATTTACATAGTAGAATGAGACAGAAAACATAGAAATAGAATGCAGTAAAGCCACTGTAAAGCGTGTGTTTGTATAGCATTGGAAATCATATCAAGAATTGCTAAATTTTATCAATCCTCACAGGGGAGGGCAAGAGGGGGGCAAGGATGGCTACAGGGGGGGGGGGCAGTTGCCCCCCCTGCCCACCTCTGGTTACGCCACTGACTTTTGTCATATGCAATTATCGTGATGTCACGATAAGTCTGGGAACCGATATATTGTGATATATCGATTCATAGGCGAACGGCGCGCGCAAATTTTGCGGGGCGAGCGACACTTGCCCGGATTTCACTATCTAAAAAACATTTTTAATTAAATTGCCTGGATATCATTAACTTTCAGTAGTTTTTATTTAATCATCTGCCCGAATTTATTAGCCTTTTTGCCCGAATCTTACAGTTTTCCAAACTTTTGGGGGGGGGGCAATCGCCCCCCCCCCTGCCCCCCCTCCGATACGCCTATGTATCGATTAATCGATCCAGCTCTAGATTTTGGGGTTCAACAAGTCAGACTCACCTAGGGCTCAAAAACAAGGGTCGAACCCCCAGGCCTGTACAATCATGTGCATTTACATGTTTTACATGAAGGCAAACGTGAAGGCAAACATCAAATCAAATACAATACAAGGCAGCAGGACATTTCACCACTGGGACGTTTCACCGCCGCACTTTTCCTTGTTGAAAAATGATAGTTTATAGGGCAAATCCCAAACTCACGACACAAGTTCAGCATTGTATAAAATGTACTGTAAATCTACAGATCTGCATCGATGATTATCAGGATTAGCAGTCAAAACGCCTACAGACAACAACGCCTACTGTGATTTCTGACAATGCAAGAACGGCAACGCAAAAACGCCAACTAATACTAATAGATGTCAAAAACGGCTACAGATCTATACCAAAACGGCTATACCACTTTACAAAAACGCCTACTGTTTATACAAGAACAAGTGTCAAAATGAAGCGGTTCATTAGTAGGGATGTCATCGAAAACGACTTTTTTCCGATACGATTATCGACAAAAACTTTTCCGATGCATCGAATATATCGATACTTTTTCACATACCCAAGAAAAGGCAAAAATCCAGCTTTATTGTTGAGTTTTTGGTAACAAATTGCAAGAATCCCAAATTCGCGTCACCCACGTCCGCCATATTGAATCTCGCTGTCTCATTCGCGAGAGTTCAGACGAGAACAGAGCAAATGTGGCGCGGTTTTGACGTAAACAAGGTGAATTCTACTGGATTTCTTGCATTATTTCACAATAAATACGATAAATACAGTGGAATAATGTATCGATACTTGCTGTCTTGTATCGATACGTTATCGATTCGGAAAACTTTTCCGATGCATCGATTTCGGCCGTATCGATGACAGTCCTATTCATTAGTAGGTGTAAGTGAAAAACCAATTACTGAATTAGCTTCAACATCAGACTGCCTTTGAAGACATAAAATGATCTGCAAAATACTGTGATCAAGAAATGACAGGGTGTTTTATGACATTAATTGAAACTTGGAAGTGCAATTTTATTTTCACACATGTATATAGATCTGATTATCTGACAGTCTTTAATTGGCAGTGTCTTGTGATCAATGTTCAACTTCAATTGGATCAAATACTTATGTAAAAGTACTTGATTGGATGAAATACTTGATTAAAATCTTGACTTAGTAGCTAACTCACAACAAGCCTAGTATATTGTATTTTGTATTGTAGTCGTTTTGGCCTATTGGAAGTAGCCGTTTTTGTAATCGCCGATAGCCGTTTTTACACTGTCATGCAAATAGAAAATTAGCTGTTGCCGTTTTTATAAAGGAAAAAAAATCGTAGGCGTTATTGTCTGTTGCCGTTTTTGTTTGTAGGCGTTTTGACTGATTACCATTATGAGTGCCACAGTGGGCTGTATCGAGATCAACTGATTTCGATGTCAACAGGTCAAGGCAATCATCATCTGACAATGTATTCTATCATTTAACGAAGTCAAAATGCTAGATACCGGTAGCTACTACAACGTTAACTTTAATGTCAAAGCAGTTTGGTTCATGAGGTCCTGGACAGACCTGCCAACTCTCCCACACTTTGCGGGAGTCTCCCGCATTTGAATGGGTTCTCCCGCACTCCCGCAAGCACTATCAATCCGGGTCGGTGTAAAATGCGGACCATGCGGGCCATGCGGACCATGCGGACCAGCTCTAAAACCAACAGTAAGTGGCTTCATTTCCATGGAAGCTACGGCAGTACAACATGGGGGTAAAGTATGCAGACCAAATGCGGACCAAATGCGGACCTAAGAGCTTGATGCAGACCACACAGAATAGACTGGCAGACCAGTGACCACACAGCCATTATATCTGTAGTATAGACGCACTATTTGAGCCGGCCATTTCAACAGGAGATCAGGGGCTCATGCACTATCTAAATGGCTCTAAATGGGCTATCTGAATGACTGTTAAAACTTTAAAGATATACAGACCTGAGATAGAATATTTTATTTATATAATTTCCACATAAACATGATCGAGTGTACATAAATAGGCCCTACAGATATAGGCCTATAATAAAATTTTAAAAAAAAAGTCTCAACTGCAATGGCATTAACTTCTATAATTCAGTAATTGGTCTGCATGTGATCTGTATGATAATCGTAATTTATATCAGATTCTAATTGGCCTAATTGAACTTCAAGTCTCACTAACCAAGAAAATCATTAATTGCATGGTCTGTATTTCCCTGATAATACATTATTTTCATAAATTTATAGAAAGGATTATACAAATACACTCATAAATTCGGTATGCGTGATAGGAATTTTGATCTAGATTTGTTCTGCATGATTGGAATTTTGGTCTGCATTTGGTCTGCATGCAATAAATTCTGGTCTGCATTTGGTCTGCATGCAATAAATTCTGGTCCGCATCCAAGTTACAATTGATAAAAACACAGTAAAATGTTGTCTGCATGCTTTAAATTTTGGTCTGCATTTGGTCTGCATGAGCATTTTAAATTCTGGTCTGCATGATTGGAAGTTTGGTCTGCATGCAATAAATTCTAGTCTGCATCCAAGTTACAAATGAAAAACACAGTAAAATGTTGTCTGCATGCTTTAAATTTTGGTCTGCATGAGCACTTTAAATTCTGGTCTGCATGAGTGGAAGTTTGGTCTGCATGCAATAAATTCTGGTCTGCATTTGGTCTGCATGATAGAAATTTTGGTCTGCATTTGGTCTGCATGATAGAAATTTTGGTCTGCATTTGGTCTGCATGATAGAAATTTTGGTCTGCATTTGGTCTGCATGATAGAAATTCTGGTTCTAACCTTGCAATATATAAGCCCGGAAGGGAATTGGTGTAAATCCAATAATTATCCAAAGCTTAATTTTGGTAAATCCGAATGCATTTGTATGCCAGAGACAATATGTATAGAATGACCATTTTAAGAAAAATAATTGGTATTTATTCTACCTACCATTTTTTAAAGAGCCAATAAAAAGACTGGATTTAAAGTGCAATTAAATTTAAATCTATTAAGTTATTATTTGACAGGGTCTTGTAATCAGTGGATTACAGAGAGTGGGAATCATTGATGATGGCTTAAATGCAATTAATAGAAACAATCTCAATTGGCATTCTAGATTACACAGCCTGCACTTACAATCATGACCTTTTAAAAGTAAGTTGTGTTACCAGAATGAAGAAAAAACACAAAGACATTGATTTTTATTACATAAAAAGGACCAGATAAATTCCTTTAAAAAAAAAAACAAGAAGTAGAGAAAAAAACGAGTAATGGATGCATATACACGGCCGTGTGTTCTGAATTAAGATCTGGTAGATATCGCCTTCTTATTTGCCGTTTTATTAATGCATAGGCCTAATTTATAACACTAAATCTTGTCTGTATGTCAGTCTGCATTCTGGTCCGCATCCTGGTCTGCATTTGGTCCGCATGGTGTTGTATTAGCAATTAAGAATAGCTTCCCAGATTGCTTTGCTTGTTTAACCCCATAAACCCACAGCCTTTGTTTGTTTAATTGGTGGTCCGCATGGTCCGCATGGTCCGCATTTTACACTGACCCTATCAATCCTCCAGCATCACCCAAATCATTGACAGTCCAGGTCGTCAGCACCAGCCGCGGCCGACTTGGTACCCCTTTCTATTTGGTATCGTTGGATTCGTCTTGGAGAGACGATTCTAATGATACTAAAATGACTAAGATCAGATGATACTCGGCCAAACTGCATTTTATGACAGCATGTTTCTCTAACTTTTGCAGTCAACATACAGTGTACGAAGTTAGGCCAAGTTAGTCAAATCAAGTCATTGACCATCAAGTCAGGGACAAGGAACAGCTAAAATGACAGGCATCATCGTTTATTACATTATTTGATCAGCTCCAAACAAAAATGTACACTCACCTGCACGAGGTTGGAAGAATGAAATCGTTCAGGAATATCACCCGAACAAACATTTTGGGGGAAGGTAAAGGCAGGACGTAAGCGCGGGACGGGCGGGACGGACTCTTTGGCGTGATAACATGCCGGGACAGCTTCTGGTGGGTTAAATGACTGCAGTTAGACAACCATTTGATGTACAGAAACAGTAGACCCCATTTTAGAAACATGAGATGACGATGCACCTCATCTCAGGGTCGGATTTGAGGTGATGGGGCCGGAGCACCCATCCCCATTCCGCCAGTCCAAAAAAATAAGTAGGTAGGCCTGCCTCATACTTAAATATTAAAATATCAAACTTCTAAGCCTATACAGTGTTCTAAGCCTATACAGTGTAGCTACAGTGGCGAATACAGGGGGAGGGCATGGGGGGAGTCAGTGTAAAATGCGGACCAAACGGACCATGCGGACCAGACATAAAACAAACACAGGAGGGTGCAGGAGGGCATAGCTTGTTTAATCAAGCTGATAATACAGTCAATCAATTCAATCAAGCAGAAAATGCGGACCAAATGCAGACCAAAGCAATAAGCAAGAGTACAAGACACAGACAATATATCAGCTTGGTAAAAGAATAAAAAAATATTTAATTCTAGTATTTAAAAAAATTAAATTATTTAAAAACAAGAATTACTAGATCTGAGCAGACCTATAAGTGCAGACCAAACTGCAGACCAAATACTGGCCAGATATATGCAGACCAAATCATGCAGACCAAATCATGCAGACCAATCATGCAGACCAAATCATGCAGACCAAATCATGCAGACCGGAATTCAGACCGGAATGCAGACCATAATGCAGACCAGAATGCAGACCAGAATGCAAATCATGCAGACCAGAGTGCAGACCATAATGCAGAACATAATGCAGACCAGAATGCAGACCAAATGCAGACCAAATCATGCAGACCAAATGCAGACCAGATTATGCAGACCAGAGAGCAGACCAGAGTGCAGACCAGAATGCAGACCAGAGTGCAGACCAGAGTGCAGACCAAATCATGCAATTTTTGATCTTGGTTACTCGAAGTGCCATAGGACGTGTCCCAATTAAGTGTATTTTGTTATCACATTGTTCTTCCTCAGAATTTATGTGCTTTAATATTATAAATTATATATCGAAGAATATGATTTATGCTCATAGTGCTGACTCAGGGGCGTTACCATTTCAAACTTTTGACAAGAAATCTCAAACCCCACTCGTTACCCTTTTGCTCAAATCTGACCTCAGTGATGTAAATTAAAAACAAGAAATTAAAGTAATGTCAGCCTGCTTTTATTTAGATTAAATAAACAGTAAATGTGATCATTTCATGATTGCAGAAATTATGCCATTAAATACAGGGTTATATAGAAATTAACTTGGCATGTAACAAAACCTATTTTCTATGAATTTAAATATTTAATTTTATATTTATACAAAGATGTTATTGGATAAATCTGTGTTTAAATTCATTACAAAACTCACCACAAGCATATTTCAGCACCTTGAACAGAACAAGTGTCAAGATGGAAGGGGGTGCAGCTTTTGTCGAATGGGCATTATGTGATGTGATGTCATTGATCCTCTCCAATGACCAAACCCAAGAACAAAGGCGAGAGTAAAGAAGTAGATGCATAAAGTGTAGTACCCTCATCTTTCTAACAAAATTCCCTGTTTTTCTTGAAAGTGTGTTCAAATGTTGATAACCTTAGTTTTTTTAATCTAAAACAAAAAATGAAATTTCCAATTTCAATAAGAAATATAGGCCAAGTACAAGCTGAAATATGACTTTTTATATCCAATGCAAGCTTTTTATGGTGTTTTCAGCTATTGTTGTACCCCCAAGCTTGGACAGCATTTAACATTTTTGTTATTAACCAGCAAATGTATTAGTCTCAAAAAGTATCTGTAGGCCTTACATTGTTTTTAGTTTAATATATAAAATAGATTGGATAGGTAGACATCTACCTATTATTTCTGTTTTTAGGCTGGCCTGCTATCTGTATTCATAATTTATGATAAGAAAAGAAGGTGGGATAGATAGATTGATAGATAGACAGATAGATAGACAGATAGATAGATAGATAGATAGATAGATAGATAGATAGATACATACATACATAGATAGATAGATAGATAGATAGATAGATAGATAGATAGATAGATAGATAGATAGATAGATTGGTGGATTGATTGACTAGATTGATAGATTGATAGATGAGGTGTTAAGATGATTGAAGATTGTTTGATTGATAGATTGATTGATTGTTTGAGTAATAGATTGATTGTTTCACTGATAGATCGATTGTGAATGTATCCCTGAACATATATTTTCATATTGCACTATTGATTAGTTTTTAGGTTGATAGATAGATAGATAGATAGATAGATGGATAGATGGATAGATGGATAGATAGATAGATAGATAGATAGATAGATAGATAGATAGATAGATAGATTGGTAGATTGGTGGCTTGATTGACTAGATTGATAGATGAGGTGTTTAGATGATTGAAGATTGTTTGATTGATAGATTGATTGATTGTTTGAGTAATAGATTGATTGTTTCACTGATAGATCGATTGTGAATGTATCCCAGAACATAGATTTTCATATTGCACTATTGATTAGTTTTTAGGTTGATAGATAGATAGATAGATAGATAGATAGATAGATAGATAGATAGATAGATAGATAGATAGATAGATAGATAGATAGATAGACAGATAGATAGATAGATGGATACATGGATAGATGAATAGATGGATAGATAGATAGATAGATTAGATAGATAGATAGACAGATGGATAGATGGATAGATGGATAGATGGATAAGATAGATTAGATAGATAGATAGATAGATAGATAGATAGATAGATCGATACATACATACGTACATACATACATACATACATACATACATACATACATACATACATACATACATACATACATACATACATACATACATACATACATACATACATACATACATACATACATACATACATACATACATACATAATTCATTGATTGATTGATCATCTATATTGTTTTATTAATACTTCCAGAAAATCATGGATAGATGGATGATTGGGACTTTACGAGGGGCGTCCCAAAAGTTCTGACCAATTTTTTTGGCAGACCTTTCTATTTAAAGTATCTGTATGAAGTGTTCACAGAATTAATTTCAGGTATATCACTATCTATTTTGAAAATTTGGTACCTGTTAGAAGAACTTAAATTACTTTCCTGTTGCCATGGAAACAAAAGGTCAGAGCACCCAGTGCAGCACAATTTTTTAGACCAAATCCAAGTGTCTAGGTGTGTAAATAATCATAGGATTTGCTGTAAATATGCAATTGATGATCACGAAAAATATTAATTGGCAGCTTGACAGTATCTCAAAGTTGTCCTTTGACATTTAAAGTCACTGTGAATCAGTTTAACCCCTGTGCTGAAGCAATCTCCCATGTCCTCGAAACTGAGCTGTTCCAAAAATGTGGAATTTCAGCATATTTGGCTACAGCTCATTTCTGATCATGAGTATGATCTATTTAATTTGTGAACTGGTATATATATTTTGGTATCACCAAAGTCAGAGAAGGCCACATCTGGTAAATAAGGCAAATGAGGTTGGGCTTGGATCCCAATGTTCTTGAGCACTGCTTCTTGGCAGTAGGTCAACTCACCTTTGCTTCGCAAGTTTGGTGCAGTTAGGGTAATGTTCTTTGAGTCGGACACTTTGATTCTGTGCATTTTAAAAAAGTGATATCTTTCTTGGCCTGAGGGTTATTGATTGTCAACCAGGGCCTCAAATTAAACGTTTTCACTAAATCTAACAAAAAATTGGCAATTGGCACAACACAAGAACTGAATTTGTGGTTAAATATATGAAATAAAAAATGACATAGGGTATCTTTGAGTCGGACAGCTGTGTTGTAAAAACAGGACTCAAAGGTACAGGTGCTTTAGAGCCTTCCCTTCAATTGAGAAATTTCATATTTGATCACAAAATGGGCAAAACTTCCTTCTAATTGAATAACACAGAAACTGATGTCTGATCAATACCATAGGCCAGCAAAGGATCCTTCAAATCTGGCTAAAATTCACTAAAATACACGATTTTATGACAAACATTTGGAGAAAAACGGGTTTTTAACCCTATCTTTAAATAGCCTTGAAAAACACACTAAAAATGTTCATATCAAGCTGATACTTTTTGAATGGATAAAAGAGGTCTTGGGCTACGCATTGGTACCAAATATAAGGATGGGGAAGCCCTCAATTAGCCAGTATAGCCCAACAAAAAGTGTCCGACTCAAGGTGTCACCTTCTAAGTGTCCGACTCAAAGAGCATTACCCTATTGACACTACTAAGAAACTGGGTAAATGTACCAGATCAGATGTCTTTGCTTAAACTGGCTCCACCATACCATCAACTTTTGCAGGCAATTTGAAAAATTATATGTGGAATAATTATCCTACAGGAGATGATCTGTTGCAAAATCCTGCCCTTTTTTGGGGTCACCCATGTTTGGCAACTTTTCTTATAAAAAGTGAATTCAGCCCACAATTAATCAGTGTCTGGTTAAATCAAATAGCCAGTCAAATCATTTGAACCCTTTAGTAGAGCAGCTAGAGGCCAAAAAGTGCAATATTTAAGAAGATACCCCGCACGGAAGTACAACAGCAAGTTTCAAATACCAAAATGTGCGAAAATTCTCTAGTTTCTGGTAATGCTGCCAAAAAATGCTGAAATTGTGTGCGAACTTGGCAGTGCTGGTTTCCATGGCAACGGATCGAGTAAAATTTATTTCAATACTTGTTTAAAAAATACTGCATAAAACAGAGACAATTAGTGATAAATGCAATCTGACTTTACATTATGGTACACAAAGAATGGGTGAGCAGACTGAGAAAATCATTGACGCTCATTGTCTATATTGTTGCCATGACAACCGGGAATTCTTGGAAACAGTTAATTTTTTTCTGAAAGGGAATGATAACTTCTCTAATACTAAGGAAATTTACATATTTTTAGGATTTGAATTTCATGCATCTGAAAGCCCTTTCTCCACGCTTTCTGGTAATGTCTTTCTTTTCTCTGTAGGTTTAATACCCTTGATACAAAGTGTTACCAAAGTAACCCAAGTAAACAAATTTTAATCCACTGGCAAGCTCATAATTTCTTAAGTATTGAAGAACAAGCAATTCAATTCAAACTTTTTGTCATAAGAGAGAGGTCCATGCTTCAAGAATATTAAAATGGTTGACCTGAGATCAATAGTTGCCATGGAGACCACCAAATCAACAAAAGTATGAAATTTTGAGAAAAAATCGCATGTTTCTGTTTTGAATGGGAAATATTGAGAAATTTGAGTGTGGAAAATGCCATATGAGTTTCATCATTAAAATATTTGAATTTTAGTTGGTTACCATTTGTTTATTAACCTGGCAACTGACATATTTGCTGAAATTAAGCCACAAATTCTCATTGCAACGCCACATTTATGCCTCTGGGCTGTTGTCCACTGGCAGGACCTCATATTTTTATGGATTGGTACCACCTGGGACAATGAAATGTCCCTGTGTTTCCTGAAAAACATAAATACAATATCGGGTATACCGGGAAACTATGAAGACTGCATGAATGGTTTCATGAGAGCTTCATAAATACTGGTATTCGATCTTCATATATGGAAGACCATGTTTCATGCAACATCACAAATGGTGAGGTTTGTCAACTAATGACCACCAAAAATGCTTGGAATTGTTTGTTATGCCAATATAAATCATTATTTGACCAATATGATGATTGAGAGGTCATCAGAGATCCAAAATGTTGGGATAATGTACCCTTAAAATCTGGGGCTGCTAGTATTTCTTCACCTTACATAATTATTTATAGGCACAAATTGGGTAATTTGACCTGGACTTGTTACAGGTTTGTGAAATGCTCAAGATTTCTCACTTTTGACTTATCCAAGGAAATTAGACTGGTGTAAACAGATTGGTGAAATCAGGCTGATAAGTTATGTTGGGCTCAGATGATATAAAAGAATTACAATTATTCTATGAAATGGTCCTCAATAAGTATGTTCCAAGGAGAGTGGCAACAATAGAAAAGGAACTACAACTATTTCTAGGTTTAGTAGAAAAGAGACAAGCATTGTGATTCATTGCATGTCTGCACTTCAGATAGCCAACAAACCAATACTTGATTGCCAGGCTCAGTCATAAGAACTAGAACCTGACAGTTACATGGTACAGGGTGACCCAGCTCAACTTGTGCATGACTCTAACATTTTACTGAAGACAACAAAAATGAGACAGGTAATTTTTAACCGGCCAAAGGCCGGTTAATAGAGGAGGGCTTAAACAGATTTTTGGTGAAATGGGACTCTTGTCCACTTGTCCACTTGTCCATGTGTCAACTTGTCTACTTGTCCACTTTCCTTGCCCCTCTGAACACAGTGCTGCAACCCAGTGAGCAATGGGGGCCAATGACAAATATGGACCTGCCCATTATGAATGGGGGATTCAGTTAGCTGTTAGGGGTTACCATGGTTACAGGTGCAATGAACAGCTGCAGCCAGCAGTGCCCCTGTGTCAGGATTGCTTATAATTGCAAAACACTGTGAGAGTCAAACCATTTCAGTACTTGTGTTTTAAAATAATTGTTCATGCCTAGATGAGGCATGGTTGCCCAGTGGATCATTATGTTTGTGTAACACTTGGCATTGTCTACTTCTTCACCAGCTTTCTGCACAGTGCTATGATGTAGTTATGCACCATTGCCAAAATATTCCTGCAAGCAATGTCTATCAACACCCATCCACTAAACTCCCCCAAGATACCAGGGCCTTTCTCAGTGCATTTCTCATTCTGACAGTATACTTTGACAAATTTTATCATTACAGCCTGTAAATTTGATAAGCATAAAATGAGTGTTGCTTCCCTTTTGGCACTCTGTGACTGTGAGTCATAATAACTGATGAAGTGTCATCTTCCCAAATTTAACATCCATGGGAAACAATAGAGGCTGTTTGATTAGTCATGATGAAGAGAAGGCTATTTGATATGTCATGTAACTGATCTTGGAGTAAAATTATTGTGACACATCATCAATATGATGATTCAGCCCACTCTGTTTGGATATCAGTTTTACAGACTGTAAACTAAAGTGGTGTTTTAATTGTAGTCTGCAGAAAAGGTTGCAAAAAGACGCTAGACATCACAAATAAACAGGCCTGTAAAAATTCTGACGGTCCTGTAAACCAGTTTTTACCGGCCCGCATGCCTTGTGAAAGGTCAGAGCGAGTTTTAAAGGCTGTTAGTATTTCACTTGGATTTATGATATTTGGTATAGGATTCACTTTGGGGTCTCTGTCAAATTTTTTTGGAAAAACCCAAGATGGCTGCCAAAATGGCCACCATATTTTGAATTGCCCACTGTGACCTTAGTATTTCACTTGGATTTATGAAATTTCGTACAGGGATTCACTTAGGGGTTCCCCTAAAAAAAAATTTTGGAAAAATCCAAGATGGCTGCCAAAATGGCCACCATATTTTAAAATACCCACTGTGACTTTGGTATTTCACTTAGATTTATGAACCCTAGTACAAAGACAGTTGAAAATTCCATGGTGGCTGCCAAAATGGCCACCAATGTTCTGAATTGCCCATTGTGACTTTCGTATTTCACTTAGATTTATGCAATTTGGTATATGGATTCACTTAGGGGTTCCTCTCAGAAATTTTTGGAAAAATTCAAGATGGCTGCCAAAATGGCCACCATATTTTGAATTGCCCACTGCGACTTTATTATTTGGTTTGGGGATTTTCCTAGGGGTTCCCTCATAAATTATGAGAAAATTTCCAAGATGGCTGCCAAAATGGACGCCATATTTTGAAGTGCCCACTGTGACTGAAGTAGTTCACTTACAGTTCTGAAATATGGTATAGGCATTTGCTAAGAGGTTCCCCACAAAGTTTTTATGGCTTGCAGCAAACACTATCAGTCTGGCAATCACTGCTCAATACAAAACAATCCATGTAATAATATATAAATCACCCTCTTCATGATTTCATTCCGAATATATAATTGCCAAAGGCCGGTTTTGAATCCATAGATTCTTGTTGAAAACATATTTGTCAAATTGGTAGTAATGGCTGTTAAATAAAATTAGTTATAAGCCTCTGCAATAATTCTATCAAAAATTGCAGGCAAGTGAAAATGTGTCGCTGTTTTATTTTGTGCCAAAAAATCAGCTGAGAAGAATTCAAAGTGCACCAGTATCAACAAAATCCTTCAAAACTGCCTGAAATGACTTTGATATGATAAGGAGGTTCTTAGGGAAGACAATGGATAGTGTTGGTGAGATTTAGAGTTCAGTGTATGTTGCTAAGTCAGCAAATTTAGAATGGAACCTGTCGGAGACAAACAAGTCAAAATATGGCAAAACAATTAGCTTAACAGACATTCAATTGATTGCCAAAACAAAATAGCAAGGTATCAAAAGCAAAGAGAAAAAATATAGCAACACTTCTACAAAAAATCTATTTTTGGTGTCATCTGGAAAGTCACAAATTTCCATCCCTAAAAATCTAGTCTTATTTTGACCAACATTTGTGATGAAAAACATGGTTCTTCAGCACTACCAGGTGCAGAATATTCCCTTCAACAAATTCACCATGTCATTTGGACTAGAAATCCAAGCCAAGTCATTTTTCTTGGAGTTTTAAGATTCATTCTTGACAATTTATGTGCATTCTTGGAAAAATTAATAAAGTGGCGGATACACACATCAATTTTCAAATTGAAAGTGATTAATGATATTCGCATGTAAGATTAAGCTATTCTAATGCTTATTATGAGTGGTAACAACAATTTTTGCCCACCCATCATTGGTATAGACCACAGGAAATTACCGGTATGAAAATGGTGCCCAACATCGGGACAGTATTTGGGCTTTCTGACTCCGTAAACCCACACCTCCTTCAAAGAAGAGCCCTGGCACTGCTTAGTTATAGCTTCTGTAATACATTACATGCATTACATGTGAGCGAAAAAAAATTTCCAAGGTTGACAAAGTTAAATTGTAGAATATCAGAAAAAAAGCTATGCAAAAATTTGAAATCCTTCTCTGAGTCCAATTTTAACCAAAAATGAACCAAACTTGCATAATACTCTTCTCTGCGCTCTTGTCACTGAAACTATAATTTGCTGTTTGCATTGGAAATCCCAAACTGTTTCAGTAAACAATGTTTTTGTTGCAACATCAATGCACAAGTTGAGGTGGGTCAACCTGTAGAAGCAGCTGACAGGCCCAACGTAATATGTAGGCCTACGTGGTGGACTTGTTTAGGGCTCCTCAAAGACAGTTGTCTGTATCGTGGTAAAGCACCTGTGCAGTTCAAGCTCATAGAGATGCATGCTCCTAAGCAGCGGTATAACCTACTGATGACTAATGTCAGAGCCGCTATGTTGATACATAGCACTCTTTGCTTTGCAACATTTGTAAATCAGTTTTTTAATACCATGACATTGCTGTTAGCAGGAGCAAAGCTGTATACTCAGTCTGTCGAATGGGAATCCAGATACTGCCGCTAAGGCCCATGCCTCGCACAACAGAGCAAGATGGATGGATGATTTGGGCTTTACTTTCTATATTTATTCACTTGGTAGGCTAATTAGGACATGAGGAGGACATATAAGGTGAAGGATGATTGAAACAGCAGTCAAAATTAAGCTGAACGGAGCAAGAACTGTGCTTTATGTATGTGTGCATTGCCTTCAAATACAGTTCCATCAATGAAATGTTGCAATTTCTGAAAACATACATACTAACAGAGTAATGACAAAATGTTAAATATGCAAGCTAGAAGAGAATGCGGGCTTTCGAATCTGTTTTCAGATTTTCTGTAACTTAAATAGGACCGGAGATACAGCAGATTGAAATGATGGTACAATTCAGAAATATGGCCCATGAACTTGAACATGAACTTGAACATGAACTTGAACAAGAACTTGAACTTGAACATGAACATGAACTTGAAAATGAACTTGAACATGAACTTGAACATGAATGTAATTGCACACATCCTGCACATGTAGTATTACATGCAATATCACACACAATATCACATGTAATATTAGGCAAAGTTACATGCAATGTATTAAAAACATACAATATCACTAACATACAATATCACTTACATGCAAAGTTACATGCAATGTATCATGCTAAATCATATCACATGCAATATCAATTTATTACCTGTAATTTTGCATGTCAATTAAAATGTACATAGTGTGCACAGATATATGGAAATACTTATAAACTTAGTGGCACAGATATATGGAAGTACTTATAAACTATCTGTCCATGGACTAGTTGTGATGTGACATATAGTCAGCAGACAGATAAACCCTGCAATAAACCCTTACTGAAACATGTCAGTCGGTTTGTGGCCATACGCTGACTGATGCACTGACTGATGCACTGACTGATACACTCACTAAAACAACAATATTAGAGAGGTTTTGCTACACGTTTCTGTGTGACGTGTACGTGGGGGTTGCCATGACAACAATGTAATTAGATAGCACTTGTACACGTATACGTCACACATGAACGTGTAGCAAAACCTCTCTATTCTGAGGGTCAGGGGAACTTTCAAACCGTGAGAGCTACAAGTAAAAAATTCAGAGAATGAAACTAGAGTAGAATTTGAGCTTCATGAATATATATATAGAAAATAACATGGACCAGTACATGGTCCAGTGCATGGACAGTGCATTGACCTGTAAGTTGACCAGTGCATTGACCGGTACTTGAACCAGTGCATGAACCAGTGCATCAATCAGTACATCAACCAGTACATCAACCAGTACATCAACCATTACATCAACCATTACATCAACCAGTACATCAACCTGTACATCAACCTGTACATCAACCTGTACATCAACCTGTACATTAACCTGTACATTAACCTGTACATTAACCTGTACATTAACCTGTACATCAACCGGCTTTCCACATCTAAAATCAGATTCTGTGTAACTTTATTAGGACCGGAGATACGACCGATTGAAATGATGGTACAATTCAGCAATATGGACTTCAGAAATTTCTGAAAATATGTAGTTTTTAACTTAAAATTACTCTAGAAACGAAACGGTTCGATGAAAACATATATAACTTACCAGTTTTATGTAAACGAAATATGAAAATACGCTCATTAGCTTCATTGAAATAAAATGATTCTTTCCTTGTCAAAATAATGATAAATTGTGAAAATTTGACAAAAAACATGACATTTTAATGGTACGGCGATCTTTTTAACTATCAGAGCTATGACAAAATGTTTAAATGTGCCAGCTAGAGGAGAATTTGGGCTTTTCATATCTGTTTTCAAATTTTCTGTAACTTAAATAGGACCGGAGATACAGCAGATTGAAATGACGATAAAATTCAGAAATATGGCCTTTAAGAAATTCCTGAAAATATGTAGTTTTAACTCTAGAACCAAAACGGTTCAATGGAAATATTTATGACTTGGCAGGATTATGTAAATAGAAGTTAGAAATGTGTCTAGACAGGTTCATCACAATAGGATGATTCCTACCCTGTCAAAAAAATGATATATTGTGAAAATTTGACAAAAAACATGAAATTTTGAGGGTCCGGCGATCTTTTAAACCGTCAGAGCTACGACAAAATGTTCGAAAATGAAAACTAGAGGAGAATTTGGCCTTTCCAAATCTGTTTTCAGATCCTCTTTAGCTTAATTAGGACCGGAGCTATGGCCGATTGAAATAATGCTATAATTGAGAAATGTGAAAAAAAATCGTAAATTTTTCCTTCATTTTTTGACCTTGTGACCTTTACGGTGTGACATAGATAAATCCGAGGACCCTGAAAATGTACATGATGCCTCTAGACTATTGTAGCAAGTATGTCTGGCATTTTTGAAACAATATCTTGATTCCTTGTCTGTGTAAAAAATTAAAATGTCAAAAAAGCAAAAAAAAATGTTCATATTTGACCTTGAATTTGACCTTTAAAATAATTTTTTAGGTCAAAACCAATAAGATTTTCAGAATGGAAATATGTGAAAATGGGGGGGTCAATTGGCTTTCCAAATCTATTTTCACATTCTCTGCTGTAACTTTATCAGAACCGGAGATACGACCGATTCAAATAATGGTACAATTCAAATAACTATATGGACTTCAGAAATTTCTGAAAAAAAAATGTATTTTTTAAACTTAAAATTACTCTAGAACCAAAACGGTTCTATGAAAACATATATAACTTGCCAGTTTTATGTAAACGAAAGATGAAAATATGCTCAGAAAGCTTCATTGAAATAAAATGATTATTTCCTTGTCAAAATGATGATAAATTGTGAAAATTTGACAAAAAACATGAATTTTTCAGGGTCCGGCGATCTTTTTAACCGTCACAGCTACCAAAAAATGTTCAAATATGCTAGCTAGAGGTGAATGCGGGCTTTTCGAATCTGTTTTCAGATTTTCTGTGACTTAAATAGGACCGGAGATACAGCGGATTGAAATGATGGTACAACTCAGAAATATGGCCATTAAGATATTCCTGAAAATATGAAGTTTTAACTTGAAATCACTCTAGAATCGAAACGGTTGAATGGAGATATATATAACTTGGCAGGATTATGTAAATAGAAGTTAGAAATATGTCTAGAAAGGTTCATCACAAAAGAATGATTCCTTCCCTGTCAAAAATTGATATATTGTGAAAATATGACAAAAAACATGAAATTTTGAGGGTCCGGCGATCTTTTAAACTGTCAGAGCTATGACAAAATGTTCAATATATGGAAACTAGAGGAGAACTTGGGCTTTCCAAATCTATTTTCAGATTCTCTGTAACTGAATTAGGACCGGAGCTACAGCTGATTGAAATAACGCTATAATTGAGAAATGTGAAAAAATATCGTAAATTTTTCCTTCATTTTTTGACGTTATGACCTTTACAGGGTGACGTAGGTCAGTCCGAGGACCTTGAAAATTTACATGATCCCTCTAGGCTATTGTAGCAAGTATGTCTGGCATTTTTGAAACAATATCTTGATTCCTTGTCTGGGAAAAAAATCACATGTCAAAAACGTACAATTTTTCGTCATATTTGACCTTGAATTTGACCTTGAATTTGACCTTGAAAATCATTTTCTAGGTCAAAACCAATATGATTTTCAGAATCTACATGTGAAAATGGGGGAATCAATTAATTATTGTCACTCTCTCGGATCGATATTTCCATGTCAAAAAGACGATAATTTGTCATTTTTCAACATTGTCCGGTTTGCGATATTTGGAATTTTGTAGAAAATTAAGGTAAAACGTTAGAGGTCTTTGGATTGCATATTATGAATCTGCATATTTTTGTCTGTCTAGAGAAAAAAAATCTAAGTGATATCATGAAAAAAACATAGTTTTCAGAATTTTTGAAAATAAGCACTTTTCACACTTTGAAGAGCCAAATGACCTTGAAAAATGAGGTCAAGGTCAAATTTTAAGTTGGATATGGGGTTTTAGGGGTATCTTTGGGGGGGTCCACTATACATTGTTATGGCCTAAAATCGATATTTCAAGGTGAGATACCCAAGGTCACCTGTTTTGACGACGCGGTCAATCTTTAAAATTACGTAACTCAAAAACTAAGCATGGGATCATCACAAAAGTGAGTCACTGCAATGCGTATGTCATTCGGGCAACTTTTGGTGTCATGCATGTAACTCTATGACTTGCGGATTCTGACTTCCCGTGCGCAAACCTCTGAGAGTAAAATGGCACCTGTACAATAGTGACCTTGACCTAGTTTCTTGAAATTGGGTCAGATTATGTAATTTATATGTGAGACATGTAATCTAGATGGAAAATGAAATTTGCTTGTAACTTTGTGAGATATGATTACTTAAAGTAAATGAAAAAACTGACTTTGAAGTGACCTGTGACCCTGAAAAATAGGTCAAGGTCATTCCGATTTTTACAGTGTAATATGGTCATGTAAAACTCCATATGTGATTTTTTTGAGATTTTTTTGAAGAAATTTTTGTCTGGAAAAATAATAATAACTAGATTTCGATAACCGCTAGCGGTAATAAAACTTCACCGAGCAGTTGGTGAAAATAGTCTAAATATGTTTAAGTATAAAAATAAACAAGTATACGAACAAGTATATGAAGGTATATTGTACATGTTTAAGCAGCTTGCTCAGTGAATGCCCATGTTTAGTTCAGTTTATTTAGTTCAGTGGGTGAAAATAGTCTAAATATAAACAAGTATATAAACAAGTATATAAACAAGTATATAAACAAGTATATAAACAAGTATATAAACAAGTATATAAACAAGTATATAAACAAGTATATAAACAAGTATATAAACAAGTATATAAACAAGTATATAAAAAAGTATATAAACAAGTATATAAACAAGTATATAAACAAGTATATAAACAAGTATATAAACAAGTATATAAACAAGTATATAAACAAGTATATAAACAAGTATATAAACAAGTATATAAACAAGATATAAAATACTATATAAAATATTATATGAATGAAATATAAAATAGTATCAAAAAATATTGTATAAAATGGTACAAAAAATAGCATAAAAAATGTACCTTATTTATTTGTGATATATTGCAATGCACAAGTTAATGAAGCTAGCGGACAGCCCCCCTTTCCCAGTGAATGCATGTTTAGCTTAGTTTATTTAGTTTAGTTTAATTTATTTAGTTTACTTTAGTTTAAAATTAGTTTATTGACATCTTTTACGCAATTACTACACAAATTTTAGTAATCACTGGTGTTCCAGTCTGAGTACAGTCATTCGGTTAGGTGAGGAAAAGATGAATTTTTCAGGGTTGACCAATCTTTTTACCTGTTCACGACACAACAAAATGTACACAAATTAGAATAAGAGGAGAATCTGAGCTTTCCAAAACGGCTTGTATCATTCATATGACTTTATTAGAACCCGAGATAGAGTTGATTGAAGTAATGGTAAAAATATGAAATTTCACCGAAAAATTGACTCTGAAAATATCAAGTTTTGAACTCCAAATTGCTCCCAAAGGTAAACGGTTTGAAGGAGAGACTTAAAATAGCACAAAATACTGTAAATATGTTAGGACTATATCTCAAAATATTATCAAATTTTTTGAAGACTGACTTCTTTGTCAAAAAAATGTAAATTGGTGAAATCTTGACCGAAAACATATATTTTTCAGGGTCCGGCGATCTTTTTTACTAGCAGAGATACGTTAAAATGTATAGAAAATGAATACTAGAGGAGAATTTGGGCTTTCTGAATATGCTTTCAGTTTTTCTGTAGCTTAATTAGAACCGGAGATACAGACCATCAAAGTTTGGGTACAAGTGCGAAATTGGAAAATGAGAGGGTCAATTTTGCAGTAATTTTTTGACCTTGTGACATTTATTGTGCAATGTAGGTCAATCCGATGGACTTAAAACTTTACACATTTCTTCTAGGGTATTGTAGGACTGACCTGTGAAAAGACTGTAAAAATCCCTTTATTATTTCCTACTTAAAAAAAATTAAATATCTCAAATATCCAATTTTGTCAAATATTTGACCTTGATTTTGACCTTGAAAATACCTTTCAAGGTCAAAATCTATAATTTCTACAGATTCGGGGTGTATGACTTAGGGGGGGTCATTTCATTATTTGAACTATGTAGGATCAATATTTACCTCTCAAATTGGCATAAATAGGCTAATTTTTCATGTCGCGCGGTATGCCATATTTGGAATTTTTTTATAAATCAGCATGAAGAGATAAATCAATTCCGATTTCAGGGTTCCAACAATATAGCTCCTGGCTATTATAATTTAAAATATGAACCCGATATGCTGGAAATAACATAATTGTTGGAATTTTTGAAAATCGAGTGATTTGAACATTAAACAGGTCAAATGACCTTGAAAAATGAGGTTAAGGTCAAATTTGAAGGTGGCTATGGAGGTTTTATGGGCATATTTGGGGGGGTTCACAATACATTTCATTGGCCTAAAATCGATATTTCAGTGTCAAGTAATCAAGGTCACCAGTTTTGACGACGCGGTTGACACTAAAAATTCCATAATTAAATAACTAAGCATGATATCATCATAAAAATGATCGCTTACCATGCATTAGTCATTTACTGTAACAATTGGCTTGAATTCTGCAATTTTCGAAGTTGCTTATATAGAGATCAGGCGCGCAAACCTCTGAGAGTAAAAATTGACCTGTATGACCTCGACCTTGACCTATACTTTTGAAAATTAGGTCAGTTTATTTAGTATAAGTCTATTATATATAGTTTATTAGGAAACTGTAATTGATCAGTTATTACATGAGTAATGGTCTATTGAAATATAGAAAAAATGTATTTCAAAGGGGTCAATGACCTTGAAAAATAGGTCAGAGGTATAGGGTTACATTGGACAATTTAATAAGGTTACATAGGACTATGTACACAAATTATTTGAAAATTTTTCGAGAACATTTTTCGGAAAGAAAAATAATAATAAAAATATTTACGAAAATAAGAAACTTCACCTATGGTATAGGTGAAGTTTAATAATAATATTTACGAAAACAAGAAACTTCACCTATGTAATAGGTGAAGTTTAACTAGATTCCGATAACCGCTAGCGGTAATAAAACTTCACCGAGCAGTTGGTGAAAATAGTCTAAATATGTTTAAGTATAAAAATAAACAAGTATACGAACAAGTATATGAAGGTATATTGTACATGTTTAAGCAGCTTGCTCAGTGAATGCCCATGTTTAGTTTAGTTTATTTAGTTCAGTGGGTGAAAATAGTCTAAATGTATATAAGTATATAAACAAGTATATAAACAAGTATATAAACAAGTATATATATAAGCAAGATATAAAATAATATATAAAATATTATATGAATAAAATATAAAATAGTATCAAAAATATTGTATAAAATGGTACAAAAAATAGCATAAAAAATGTACCTTATTTATTTGTGATATATTGCAATGCACAAGTTAATGAAGCTAGCGGACAGCCCCCCCTTTCCCGGTGAATGCATGTTTAGCTTAGTTTATTTAGTTTAGTTTAATTTATTTAGTTTACTTTAGTTTAAAATTAGTTTATTGACATCTTTTAGGCAATTACTGCACAAATTTTAGTAATCACTGGTGTTCCAGTCTGAGTAGTCATTCGGTTAGGTGAGGAAAAGATGAATTTTTCAGGGTTGACCGATCTTTTTACCTGTTCACGACACAACAAAATGTACACAAATTAGAATAAGAGGAGAATCTGAGCTTTTCCAAAACGGCTTGTATCATTCATATGACTTTATTAGAACCCGAGATAGAGTTGATTGAAGTAATGGTAAAAATATGAAATTTCACCCGAAAAATTGACTCTGAAAATATCAAGTTTTGAACTCCAAATTGCTCCCAAAGGTAAACGGTTTGAAGGAGAGACTTAAAATTGCACAAAATACTGTAAATATGTTAGGACTATATCTCGAAATATTATCAAATTTTTTGAAGACTGACTTCTTTGTCAAAAAAATGTAAATTGGTGAAATCTTGACCGAAAACACGTATTTTTCAGGTCCGGCGATCTTTTTAACTAGCAGAGATACGTTAAAATGTATAGAAAATGAATACTAGAGGAGAATTTGGACTTTCTGAATATGCCTTCAGTTTTTCTGTAGCTTAATTAGAACCGGAGATACAGACCATCAAAGTTTGGGTGCAAGTGCGAAATTGGAAAATGAGAGGGTCAATTTAGCAGTAATTTTTTGACCTTGTGACATTTATTGTGTAATGTAGGTCAATCCGATGGACTTAAAACTTTACACATTCTTCTAGGGTATTGTAGGACTGACCTGTGAAAAGACTGTAAAAACCCCTTTATTATTTCCTACTTATAAAAAAAATTAAATATCTCAAATATCCAATTTTGTCAAATATTTGACCTTGATTTTGACCTTGAAAATACCTTTCAAGGTCAAAATCTATAATTTCTACAGATTCGCGGTGTATGACTTAGGGGGGGTCATTTCATTATTTGAACTATGTAGGATCAATATTTACCTCTCAAATTGGCAAAAATAGGCTAATTTTTCATGTCGCGCGGTATGCCATATTTGGAATTTTTTTATAAATCAGCATGAAGAGATAAATCAATTCCGATTTCAGGTTCCAACAATAAGCTCCTGGCTATTATAATTTAAAATATGAACCCGATATGCTGGAAATAACATAATTGTTGGAATTTTTGAAAATCGAGTGATTTGGACATTAAACAGTCAAATGACCTTGAAAAATGAGTTTAAGGACAAATTTAAAGGTGGCTATGGAGGTTTTATGGGCATATTTGGGGGGGTTCACAATACATTTTATTGGCCTAAAATCGATATTTCAGTGTCAAGTAATCAAGGTCACAGTTTTGACGACGCGGTTGACACTAAAATTCCATAATTAAATAACTATGCATGATATCATAATAAAAATGCTCGCTTACCATGGATTAGTCATTTACTGTAACAATTGGCTTGAATTCTGCAATTTTCGAAGTTGCTTATATAGAGATCAGGCGCGCAAACCTCTGAGAGTAAAAATTGACCTGTATGACCTCGACCTTGACCTATACTTTTGAAAATTAGGTCAGTTTATTTGGTATAAGTCTATTATATATAGTTTATTAGGAAACTGTAATTGATCAGTTATTAAATGAGTAATGGTCAATTGAAATATAGAAAAAATTTATTTCAAAGGGGTCAATGACCTTGAAAAGTAGGTCAGAGGTATAGGGTTACATTGGACAATTTAATTAGGTTACATAGGACTATGTACACAAATTATTTGAAAATTTTTCGAGAACATTTTTCGGAAAGAAAAATAATAATAAAAATATTTACGAAAATAAGAAACTTCACCTATGGTATAGGTGAAGTTTAATAACTAGATGGCTATAACTGACCATGGTCAGTGATAAAGAATTTACCAATATATTTATTATTTAAAGGTATATTGTATATGTTTATGTGTACAGACTATTGTGTGAATGCTCATGCTTAATTTAGTTTATTTAGTTTAGTTTATTTAGTTCAGTTTAGCTTATTTAGTTTAATTAATTTAGTTTAGTTTATTTAGTATAGTTAACTCAGTTTGGTTTATTTAGTTAAGTACATTTAATTTTGTTTTATTGACCACTTGACAAGAAAAAAAACAAATATGAACATTCAAGTACTTAGCATCATAGATATAGTAAGATCAGTTTAATGTATCACATTAACACAATAGGTCCATGCAACTTTTATACTGATTTTGTATTTCTTCACTGCAAAATTGACTTCTTCTAGCTCAGGGCACTAATTTGGTTATAATAGGTAAAGTTGAATTTTTCAGGGTTGACCGATCTTTTTAACTATTGATGGTACACCAAAATGAACATTAAACAAAATAAAGAGGAGAATCTGAGGTATTCAGAACTGCTTTCATCATTCCTATACCTTAATTAGAACCGAAGAAAGAACCGATTGAATTAATGACAAAAATGTGAAATATCACCAAAAAATAGACTCTGAAAATGTCAAGTTTTGAACATTATTTTGATCTCAAAGGCAAACGGTTTACAGCAGAGACTTGAAATTGCACACACTACTGTAAAAGTGTTAGGATTACATCTTCAGAGAGTATTAATTTTTTTGAAGATTGCCTTCTTTGTGAAAAAAATGTTAAAGTGTAAAATCATGACCAAAAACAGGAAATTTTCAGGGTCCGGCGATCTTTTTAACTAGCAGAGATACGTTAAAATGCATAGAAAACAAAATACTAGAAGAGACTCGGGCTTTCGGAATATTCTTTCAGTTTTTCTCTAACTTAATTAGAACCGGAGATAAAGGCCATCAAACTTTGGGTACAAGTGCAAAATTGGAAAATGAGCAGTCAATTTAGCTGTCATTTTTTGACCTTGTGACCTTTATTATGCAATGTACATTAATCCGAGGAACTTAAAACTTTGCAAGGGTCCTCTAGGGTACTGTGGCACCAAACACTGAAGAGATTGTGGAAATTCCTCAATTATTTCCTAGTAAAAAAAATTTGGTATCTCAAATATCCAATTTTTGCCAAATATTTGACCTTGAGTTTGACCTTGAAAATACCTTTCTAGGTCAAAACTAATATTTTCCCCAGATTGGCAATGTGTGACAAAGGGGGGGTCATTTAATTGTTGGAACTGTGTAGGACCAATATTTATTGCTCAAGAGGGCAAAAATAGGCTGATTTTACATGTTGCGCGGTATGCAATATTTGGAATTTTTTTATAAATCAGCATGAAGAGATAGATCAATTCCGATTTCAGGATTTAAACAATCAAGCTGCCGGCTATAAGAGTCTATAATATGATCCCGATATCTTTGAAAAAACATAATTGTTGGAATTTTTGAAAATGCAGTGAATTGAAACTTTGACGGGTGGTATGACCTTGAAAAATGAGGTCAAGGTCAAATTTGAAGATTGATATGGGTGCAAATGGGTATATTTGGGGGGGTTCATTATACATTTGCATTACCTAAAATGACTCCTTCATGGATTTTGAACTCATGCACCTCAAATTTAGCAAATACATCATTCCAAAATGGCCGCCATTCCGTAAATAATTGCAATATCAAAATTAAAAATATACACTGCACTGGCCCGTACCATAGGTCAACTTTTGGCACAATCAGCATGCTGCTATCATTTATGGTTTTTGCCGAACTCGAAACAAAACGAAAATGACTGAAATATTCAGTGTGGCCTATTCCGCTCTAAGGATTTTGATTAATTTTGCTTCAATTTATTGCTCTTTACAGTTCATTCAGTGAAAGTAAAGTAAATTACACTGGACTATAAATTTATTGAGATATAGTATATTGAAATATACAAAAATTCACACTAAAAAGGTCCTATATATGTAAAAAATAAAAATTCTGACTCAGGACCGAATACAGTAGTATACAAGTATACAGGTACATTCACAAAAATAATCAAGAAAATCGAAGCAAATTTTTGTCGGAATAATAATAATAATAACTAGATGGCTATAACTGACCATGGTCAGTGATGAAGAATTTACCAATATATTTATTATTTAAAGGTATATTGTAAATGTTTATGTGTACAGACTATTGTGTGAATGCTAATGCTTAGTTTAGTTTATTTAGTTTATTTAGTTCAGTTTAGCTTATTTAGTTTAATTTATTTAGTTTAGTATATTTTAGTATAGTGTGCTCAGTTTGGTTTATTTAGTTTAGTACATTTAATTTGTTTTATTGACCACTTGACAAGAAAGAAAACAAATATGAACATTCACGTACTGAGCATCATAGATGTAGTGAGATCAGTATAATGTATCACATTAACAAAGTATGTCCATGCAACTTTTATACTCATTTTGTATTTCTTCACTGCAAATTGACTTCTTTTAGCTCAGGGCACTAATTTGGTTATAATAGGTAAAGTTGAATTTTTCAGGGTTGACCGATCTTTTTAACTATTAATGGTACACCAAAATGAACATTAAATAAAATAAAGAGGAGAATCTGAGGTATTCAGAACTGCTTTCATCATTCCTATACCTTAATTAGAACCGAAGATAGAACCGATTGAATTAATGACAAAAATGTGAAATATCACCAAAAAATTGACTCTGAAAATGTCAAGTTTTGAACATTATCTTTATCTCAAAGGCAAACGATTTACAGCAGAGACTTGAAATTGCACACACTACTGTAAAGGTGTTAGGAATACATCTTCAAGGAGTATTAATTTTTTTAAAGATTGCCTTCTTTGTGAAAAAAATGTTAAAGTGTAAAATCATGACCTAAAACATGAAATTTTCAGGGTCCGGCGATCTTTTTAACTAGTAGAGATACGTTAAAATGCATAGAAAACAAATACTACAGAGATTACGGCGTTTCCGAATATGTTTTTAGTTTTTTCTCTAGCTTAATTAGAACGGAGATAAAGGCGATCAAAGTTTGGCAACAAATGCGAAATTGGAAAATGACCAGTCAATTTAGCTGTCATTTTTTGACCTTGTGACCTTTATTATGCAATGTACATCAATCCGATGAACTTAAAACTTTGCAAGGGTCCTCTAGGGCACTGTGGCACCAAACACTGAAGAGATTGTGGAAATTCCTCAATTATTTCCTAGTTAAAAAAATTAGGTATCTCAAATATCCAATTTTGCCAAATATTTGACCTTGAGTTTGACCTTGAAAATACCTTTCTAGGTCAAAACCAATATTTTCCCCAGATTGGAAATATGTGACAAAGGGGGGGTCATTCTATTATTTGAACTGTGTAGGATCAATATTTATTGCTCTAGAGGGCAAAAATAGGCTGATTTTGCATGTTGCGCGGTATGCAATATTTGGAATTTTTTTATAAATCAACATGAAGAGATAGATCAATTCCGATTTCAGGGTTCAAACAATCCAGCTGCCGGCTATAAAAGTCTATAATATGATCCCGATATCTTTGAAAAAACATAATTGTTGGAATTTTTGAAAATGCAGTGAATTGAAACTTTGACGGGTCATATGACCTTGAAAAATGAGGTCAAGGTCAAATTTGAAGATTGGTATGGGGTGTAAATGGGTATATTTGGGGGGGTTAATTATACATTTGCATTACCTAAAATGACTCCTTCATGGATTTTGAACTCACGCACCTCAAACTTAGCAAATACAACGTACCAAAATGGCCGCCATTCCATAAATAGTTGCAATATCAATATTAAAAATATGTTAGGCACTGGCCCGTACTATAGGTCAACTTTTGGCACTATGGGCATGCTGCTATCATTTATGGTTTTTGCCGAACTCGAAACAATTCAAAAATGACCTAAATATTCATTGTGGAATGTTCCGCTTGAGTGATTTTGATTATTTTTTCGCCAAAGTATAGAATTGTATTGTTTATGGACAGAAACTAAAGCAAATTACTCTAGTTTAATAGTTTATTCAGTAATAGTACATCAAAATATACTAAAATTCACACTAAAAAGGTCCTATATACATTAAAAATAAAAATTCAAACTCAGGACCGGAATACAGTAGTCTACTAGTATATAGGTACATTCACAAAAATAATCAAGAAAATCGGAGCAAATTTTTTCCGGAAACTATAATAATAATAATAACTAGATTTCGATAACCGCTAGCGGTAATAAAACTTCACCGAGCAGTTGGTGAAAATAGTCTAAATATGTTTAAGTATAAAAATAAACAAGTATACGAACAAGTATATGAAGATAGATTGTACATGTTTAAGCAGCTTGCTCAGTGAATGCCCATGTTTAGTTTAGTTTATTTAGTTCAGTGGGTGAAAATAGTCTAAATGTATATAAACAAGTATATGAACAAGTATAATAATCAAGTATATGAACAAGTATATAAACAAGTATATCAACAAGTATATAAACAAGTATATAAACAAGTATATAAACAAGTATATAAACAAGATATAAACAAGATATAAACAAGATATAAACAAGATATAAACAAGATATAAAATATTATATGAATAAAATATAAAATAGTATCAAAAATATTGTATAAAATGGTACAAAAGATAGCATAAAAAATATACCTATTTATTTGTGATATATATGCAATGCACAAGTTAATGAAGCTAGCGGACAGCCCCCCCTTTCCCGGTGAATGCATGTTTAGCTTAGTTTATTTAGTTTAGTTTAATTTATTTAGTTTACTTTAGTTTAAAATTAGTTTATTGACATCTTTTAGGCAATTACTACACAAATTTTAGTAATCACTGGTGTTCCAGTCTGAGTACAGTCATTCGGTTAGGTGAGGAAAAGATGAATTTTTCAGGGTTGACCGATCTTTTTACCTGTTCACGACACAACAAAATGTACACAAATTAGAATAAGAGGAGAATCTGAGCTTTTCCAAAACGGCTTGTATCATTCATATGACTTTATTAGAACCCGAGATAGAGTTGATTGAAGCAATGGTAAAAATATGAAATTTAACCGAAAAATTGACTCTGAAAATATCAAGTTTTGAACTCCAAATTGCTCCCAAAGGTAAACGGTTTGAAGGAGAGACTTAAAATAGCACAAAATACTGTAAATATGTTAGGACTATATCTCGAAATATTATCAAATTTTTTGAAGACTGACTTCTTTGTCAAAAAATGTAAATTGGTGAAATCTTGACCAAAAACATGTATTTTTCAGGGTCCGGCGATCTTTTTAACTAGCAGAGATACGTTAAAATGTATAGAAAATGAATACTAGAGGAGAATTTGGACTTTCTGAATATGCTTTCAGTTTTTCTGTAGCTTAATTAGAACCGAGATACAGACCATCAAAGTTTGGGTGCAAGTGCAAAATTGGAAAATGAGAGGGTCAATTTTGCAGTAATTTTTTGACGTTTGACATTTATTGTGCAATGTAGGTCAATCCGATGGACTTAAAACTTTACAAATTTCTTCTAGGTATTGTAGGACTGACCTGTGAAAAGACTGTAAAAATCCCTTTATTATTTCCTACTTAAAAAAAATTAAATATCTCAAATATCCAATTTTGTCAAATATTTGACCTTGATTTTGACCTTGAAAATACCTTTCAAGGTCAAAATCTATAATTTCTACAGATTCGCGGTGTATGACTTAGGGGGGGTCATTTCATTATATGAACTATGTAGGATCAATATTTACCTCTCAAATTGGCAAAAATAGGCTAATTTTTCATGTCGCGCGGTATGCCATATTTGGAATTTTTTTATAAATCAGCATGAAGAGATAAATCAATTCCGATTTCAGGGTTTCAACAATATAGCTCCTGGCTATTATAATTTAAAATATGAACCCGATATGCTGGAAATAACATAATTGTTGGAATTTTTGAAAATTGAGTGATTTGAACATTAAACAGGTCAAATGACCTTGAAAAATGAGGTTAAGGACAAATTTGAAGGTGGCTATGGAGGTTTTATGGGCATATTTGGGGGGGTTCACAATACATTTTATTGGCCTAAAATCGATATTTCAGTGTCAAGTAATCAAGGTCACCAGTTTTGACGACGCGGTTGACACTAAAAATTCCATAATTAAATAACTAAACATGATATCATCATAAAAATGATCGCTTGCCATGGATTAGTCATTTACTGTAACAATTGGCTTGAATTCTGCAATTTTCGAAGTTGCTGATATAGAGATCAGGCGCGCAAACCTCTGAGAGTAAAAATTGACTGTATGACCTCGACCTTGACCTATACTTTTGAAAATTAGGTCAGTTTATTTAGTATAAGTCTATTATATATAGTTTATTAGGAAAATATAATTGATCAGTTTATATATGAGTAATGGTCAATTGAAATATAGAAAAAATTTATTTCAAAGGGGTCAATGACCTTGAAAAATAGGTCAGAGGTATAGGGTTACATTGGACAATTTAATTAGGTCACATAGGACTATGTACACAAATTATTTGAAAATTTTTCGAGAACATTTTTCGGAAAGAAAAATAATAATAATAATAACTAGATTTCGATAACCGCTAGCGGTAATAAAACTTCACCGAGCAGTTGGTGAAAATAGTCTAAATATGTTTAAGTATAAAAATAAACAAGTATATGAAGGTATATTGTACATGTTTAAGCAGCTTGCTCAGTGAATGCCCATGTTTAGTTCAGTTTATTTAGTTCAGTGGGTGAAAATAGTCTAAATGTATATAAGTATATAAACAAGTATATAAACAAGTATATAAACAAGTATATAAACAAGTATATAAACAAGTATATAAACAAGTATATAAACAAGTATATAAACAAGTATATAAACAAGTATATAAACAAGTATATAAACAAGTATACTATATAAAATATTATATGAATGAAATATAAAATAGTATCAAAAATATTGTATAAAATGGTACAAAAAATGTACCTTATTTATTTGTGATATATTGCAATGCACAAGTTAATGAAGCTAGCGGTGAATGCATGTTTAGCTTAGTTTATTTAGTTTAGTTTAATTTATTTAGTTTACTTTAGTTTAAAATTAGTTTATTGACATCTTTTACGCAATTACTACACAAATTTTAGTAATCACTGGTGTTCCAGTCAGAGTACAGTCATTCGGTTAGGTGAGGAAAAGATGAATTTTTCAGGTTGACCAATCTTTTTACATGTTCACGACACAACAAAATGTACACAAATTAGAATAAGAGGAGAATCTGAGCTTTCCAAAACGGCTTGTATCATTCATATGACTTTATTAGAACCCGAGATAGAGTTGATTGAAGTAATGGTAAAAATATGAAATTTCACCGAAAAATTGACTCTGAAAATATCAAGTTTTGAACTCCAAATTGCTCCCAAAGGTAAACGGTTTGAAGGAGAGACTTAAAATAGCACAAAATACTGTAAATATGTTAGGACTATATCTCGAAATATTATCAAATTTTTTGAAGACTGACTTCTTTGTCAAAAAAATGTAAATTGGTGAAATCTTGACCGAAAACATTATTTTTCAGGTCCGGCGATCTTTTTAACTAGCAGAGATACGTTAAAATGTATCGAAAATGAATACTAGAGGAGAATTTGGGGTTTCTGAATATGCTTTCAGTTTTTTCTGTAGCTTAATTAAAACCGGAGATACAGACCATCAAAGTTTGGGTACAAGTGCGAAATTGGAAAATGAGAGGGTCAATTTTGCAGTAATTTTTTGACCTTGTGACATTTATTGTGCAATGTAGGTCAATCCGATGGACTTAAAACTTTAGACATTTCTTCTAGGGTATTGTAGGACTGACCTGTGAAAAGGCTGTAAAAATCCCTTTATTATTTCCTACTTAAAAAAATTAAATATCTCAAATATCCAATTTTGTCAAATATTTGACCTTGATTTTGAGCTTGAAAATACCTTTCAAGGTCAAAATCTATAATTTCTATAGATTCGCGGTGTTTGACTTAGGGGGGGTCATTTCATTATTTGAACTATGTAGGATCAATATTTACCTCTCAAATTGGCAAAAATAGGCTAATTTTTCATGTCGCGCGGTATGCCATATTTGGAATTTTTTTATAAATCAGCATGAAGAGATAAATCAATTCCGATTTCAAGGTTCCAACAATATAGCTCCTGGCTATTATAATTTAAAATATGAACCCGATATGCTGGAAATAACATAATTGTTGGAATTTTTGAAAATCGAGTGATTTGAACATTAAACAGGTCAAATGACCTTGAAAAATGAGGTTAAGGTCAAATTTGAAGGTGGCTATGGAGGTTTTATGGGCATATTTGGGGGGTTCACAATACATTTCATTGGCCTAAAATCGATATTTCAGTGTCAAGTAATCAAGGTCACCAGTTTTGACGACGCGGTTGACACTAAAAATTCCATAATTAAATAACTAAGCATGATATCATCATAAAAATGATCGCTTACCATGCATTAGTCATTTACTGTAACAATTGGCTTGAATTCTGCAATTTTCGAAGTTGCTTATATAGAGATCAGGCGCGCAAACCTCTGAGAGTAAAAATTGACCTGTATGACCTCGACCTTGACCTATACTTTTGAAAATTAGGTCAGTTTATTTAGTTTAAGTCTATTATATATAGTTTATTAGGAAACTGTAATTGATCAGTTATTACATGAGTAATGGTCTATTGAAATATAGAAAAAATGTATTTCAAAGGGGTCAATGACCTTGAAAAATAGGTCAGAGGTATAGGGTTACATTGGACAATTTAATTAGGTTACATAGGACTATGTACACAAATTATTTGAAAATTTTTCGAGAACATTTTTCGGAAAGAAAAATAATAATAAAAATACTTACGAAAATAAGAAACTTCACCTATGGTATAGGTGAAGTTTAATAATAAGAATAATAGCAAAAACAATAAGAATTTACCATAGGTATGGTAAATTCTTAATTACCATAGGTATGGTAAATTCTTAATAAGAACTAGATGGCTATAACTGACCATGGTCAGTGATGAAGAATTTACCAATATATTTATTATTTAAAGGTATATTGTATATGTTTATGTGTACAGACTATTGTGTGAATGCTCATGCTTAATTTAGTTTATTTAGTTTAGTTTATTTAGTTCAGTTTAGCTTATTTAGTTTAATTAATTTAGTGTAGTTTATTTAGTATAGTTTACTCAGTTTGGTTTATTTAGTTAAGTACATTTGATTTTGTTTTATTGACCACTTGACAAGAAAAAAACAAATATGAACATTCACGTACTTAGCATCATAGATATTAGATATAGTAAGATCAGTATAATGTATCACATTAACACAATAGGTCCATGCAACTTTTATACTGATTTTGTATTTCTTCACTGCAAAATGGACTTCTTTTAGCTCAGGGCACTAATTTGGTTATATAGGTAAAGTTGAATTTTTCAGGGTTGACCGATCTTTTTAACTATTGATGGTACACCAAAATGAACATAAATAAAATAAAGATGAGAATCTGAGGTATTCAGAACTGCTTTCATCATTCCTATACCTTAATTAGAACCGAAGATAGAACCGATTGAATTAATGACAAAAATGTGAAATATCACCAAAAAATAGACTCTGAAAATGTCAAGTTTTGAACATTATTTTGATCTCAAAGGCAAACGGTTTACAGTAGAGACTTGAAATTGCACACACTACTGTAAAAGTGTTAGCATTACATATTCAAAGGCTATTAATTTTTTTGAAGATTGCCTTCATTGTGAAAAAATGTTAAAGTGTAAAGTCATGACCGAAAACATGAAATTTTCAGGTCCGGCGATCTTTTTAAGTAGCAGAGATACGTTAAAATGCATAGAAAACAAATACTAGAGGAGACTAGGGGCTTTCCGAATATGGCTTCAGTTTTTCTCTAGCTTAATTAGAACCGGAGATACAGGCCATCAAAGTTTGGGTACAAGAGCAAAATTGGAAAATGAGCAGTCAATTTAGCTGTCATTTTTTGACCTTGTGACCTTTATTATGCAATGTACATCAATCCGAGGAACTTAAAACTTTGCAAGGGTCCTCTAGGGTACTGTGGCACCAAACACTGAAGAGATTGTGGAAATTCTTCAATTATTTCCTAGTTAAATAAATTAGGTATCTCAAATATCCAATTTTGCCAAATGTTTGACCTTGAGTTTGACCTTGAAAATACCTTTCTAGGTCAAAACCAATATTTTACCCAGATTGGCAATGTGTGACAAAGGGGGGGTCATTTTATTATTTGAACTGTGTAGGATCAATATTATCGCTCGAGAGGGCAAAAATAGGCTGATTTTACATGTTGCGCGGTATGCAATATTTGGAATTTTTTTATAAATCAGCAAGAAGAGGTAGATCAATTCCGATTTCAGGGTTCAAACAATCCAGCTGTCGGCTATAAGAATCTATAATATGATCTTGATATCTTTGAAAAAAACATAATTGTTGGAATTTTTGAAAATGTAGTGAATTGAAACTTTGACGGGTCATATGACCTTGAAAAATGAGGTCAAGGTCAAATTTGAAGATTGGTATGGGTGTAAATGGGTATATTTGGGGGGTTCATTATACATTTGCATTACCTAAAATGACTCCTTCATAGATTTTGAACTCAGGCACCTCAAATTTATCAAATACACTGAACCAAAATGGCCGCCATTCTATGAATACTTGCAATATCAAAATTAAAAATATACTATGCACTGGCCCGTACTATAGGTCAACTTTTGGCACTATGAGCATGCTGCTATCATTTATGGTTTTTGCCGAACTCGAAACAATTCGAAAACGACCTAAATATTCAGTGTGGAATGTTCCGCTTGAGTGATTTTGATAATTTTTTTGCCATTGTATAGAATTTTATAGTTTATGGACAGAAACTAAAGCAAATTATTCTAGTTTAATAGTTTATTCAGATATAGTACATCAAAATATACTAAAATTCACACTTAAAAGGTCCTATATACCTTAAAAATGAAAATTCAAACTCAGGACCGGAATACAGTAGTCTACAAGTATACAGGTACATTCACAAAAATAATCAAGAAAATCGGAGCAAATTTTTTCCGGAAATAATAATAATAACTAGATGGCTATAACTGACCATGGTCAGTGATGAAGAATTTACCAATATATTTATTATTTAAAGGTATATGGTATATGTTTATGAGTACAGACTATTGTGTGAATGCTCATGCTTAATTTAGTTTATTTAGTTTAGTTCATTTAGTTCAGTTTAGCTTATTTATTTTAATTAATTTAGTTTAGTTTATTTAGTATAGTTTACTCAGCTTGGTATATTTAGTTAAGTGCATTTAATTTTGTTTTACTGACCAGTTGACAAGAAAAAAACAAATATGAACATTCACGTACTTAGCATCATAGATATAGTAAGATCAGTATAATGTATCACATTAACTCAATAGGTCCATGCAACTTTTATACTGATTTTGCATTTCTTCACTGCAAAATTGACTTCTTTTAGCTCAGGGCACTAATTTGGTTATAATATGTAAAGTTGAAATTTTCAGGGTTGACCGATCTTTTTAACTATTGATGGTATACACCAAAATGAACATTAAACAAAATAAAGAGGAGAATCTGAGGTATTCAGAACTGCTTTCATCATTCCTATACCTTAATTAGAACCGAAGATAGAACCGATTGAATTAGTGACAAAAATGTGAAATATCACCAAAAAATAGACTCTGAAAATGTCAAGTTTTGAACATTATTTTGATCTCAAAGGCAAACGGTTTACAGCAGAGACTTGAAATTGCACACACTACTGTAAATGTGTTGGGATTACATGTCCAAGGAGTATTAAATTTTTTGAAGATTGCCTTCTTTGTGAAAAAAATGTTAAAGTGTAAAATCATGATCGAAAACATGAAATTTTCAGGGTCCGGCGATCTTTTTAACTAGTAGAGATACGTTAAAATGCATAGAAAACAAATACTAGAGGAGATTACGGCCTTTCCGAATATGTTTTTAGTTTTTCTCTAGCTTAATTAGAACCGGAGATAAAGGCGATCAAAGTTTGGCAACAAATGCGAAATTGGAAAATGACCAGTCAATTTAGCTGTCATTTTTTGACCTTGTGACCTTTATTATGCAATGTACATCAATCCGATGAACTTAAAACTTTGCAAGGGTCCTCTAGGGCACTGTGGCACCAAACACTGAAGAGATTGTGGAAATTCCTCAATTATTTCCTAGTTAAAAAAATTAGGTATCTCAAATATCCAATTTTGCCAAATATTTGACCTTGAGTTTGACCTTGAAAATACCTTTCTAGGTCAAAACCAATATTTTTCCCAGATTGGAAATATGTGACAAAGGGGGGTCATTCTATTATTTGAACTGTGTAGGATCAATATTTATTGCTCTAGAGGGCAAAAATAGGCTGATTTTGCATGTTGCGCGGTATGCAATATTTGGAATTTTTTTATAAATCAACATGAAGAGATAGATCAATTCCGATTTCAGGGTTCAAACAATCCAGCTGCCGGCTATAAAAGTCTATAATATGATCCCGATATCTTTGAAAAAACATAATTGTTGGAATTTTTGAAAATGCAGTGAATTTAAACTTTGACGGGTCATATGACCTTGAAAAATGAGGTCAAGGTCAAATTTGAAGATTGGTATGGGGTGTAAATGGGTATATTTGGGGGGGTTCATTATACATTTGCATTACCTAAAATGACTCCTTCATGGATTTTGAACTCATGCACCTCAAATTTAGCAAATACAACGTACCAAAATGGCCGCCATTCCATAAATAGTTGCAATATCAAAATTAAAAATATGTTATGCACTGGCCCGTACTATAGGTCAACTTTTGGCACTACGAGCATGCTGCTATCACTTATGGTTTTTGCCGAACTCGAAACAATTCGAAAATGACCTAAATATTCAGTGTGGAATGTTCCGCTTGAGTGATTTCGATAATTTTTTCGCTATTGTATAGATTTTTATAGTTTATGGACAGAAACTAAAGCAAATTACTCTAGTTTAATAGCTTATTCAGATATAGTATATTGAAATATACAAAAATTCACACTAAAAAGGTCCTATATACCTCAAAAATAAAAATTCTAACTCAGGACCGGAATACAGTCGTTTACAAGTATACAGGTACATTCACAAAAATAATCAAGAAAATCGAAGCAAATTTTTGTCGGAAATAATAATAATAATAATAACTAGATGGCTATAACTGACCATGGTCAGTGATGAAGAATTTACCAATATATTTATTATTTAAAGGTATATTGTATAATGTTTAAGTGTACAGACCATCATTGTGTGAATGCTCATGCTTAGTTTAGTTTATTTAGTTCAGTTTAGCTTATTCAGTTTAATTAATTTAGTTTAGTTATTTAGTTTAGTAAATTTAATTTAGTTGACAAGAAAGAAAAAAATGTACTGAGCATCAAAGGTATACTAAGATCAGTATAATTTATCATATTTACACAATAGGCCCATGCAACTTTTATACTCATTTTGTATTTCCTCATGACAAAATTGACTTCTTTTAGCTCAGGGCACTAATTTGATTATAATAGGTGAAGTTGAATTTTTCAGGGTTGACCGATCTTTTTAACTATTGATGCTACACCAAAATGAACATTAAATAAAATAAAGATGAGAATCTGAGGTATTCAGAAATGCTTTCATCATTTGTATACCTTAATTATAACAGGAGATAGAGCCAATTGAAATAATGACAAAAATGTAAAATATCACCAAAAAATTGACTCTGAAAATGTCAAGTTTTGAACATTATTTTAATCTCAAAGGCAAACGGTCTACAGGAGAGACTTGAAATTAGACACACTACTGTAAATGTGTTAGGATTACATGTCCAAGGAGTATTAATTTTTTTTAAGATTTCCTTCTTTGTCAAAAATATGTTAAAGTGTAAAATCTTGACCAAAAAACATGAAATTTTCAGGGTCGGGCGATCTTTTTAAGTAGCAGAGATACGTTAAAATGCATAGAAAACAAATACTAGAGGAGGTTATGGCCTTTCCGAATATGCTTTCAGTTTTTCTCTAACTTAATTAGAACCGGAGATACAGGCCGTCAAAGTTTGGGTACAAGTGTGAAATTGGAAAATGAGCAGGTCAATTTAACTGTCATTTTTTGACCTTGTGACCTTTATTATGCAATGTACATCTATCGGAGGAACGTAAAACTTTGCAAGGGCCTCTAGGGTACTGTGGCACCAAATGCTGAAGAGATTGTGGAAATTCCTCAATTATTTCCTAGTTAAAAAAATTAGGTATCTCAAAAAACCAATTTTGCCAAATATTTGACCTTGAGTTTGACCTTGAAAATACCTTTCTAGGTCAAATCCAATATTTTACCCAGATTGGCAATGTGTGACAAAGGGGGGGTCATTTAATTATTTGAACTGTGTAGGATCAATATTTATTGCTTAAGAGGGCAAAAATAGGCTGATTTTACATGTTGCGCGGTATGCAATATTTGGAATTTTTTTATAAATCAGCATGAAGAGATAGATCAATTCCGATTTCAGGGTTTAAACAATCCAGCTGCAGGCTATAAGAATCTATAATATGATCCCGATATCTTTGAAAAAACATAATTGTTGGAATTTTTGAAAATGAGGTGAATTGAAACTTTGACGGGTCATATGACCTTGAAAAATGAGGTCAAGGTCAAATTTGAAGATTGGTATGGGTGTAAATGGGTATATTGGGGGGGTTCATTATACATTTGCATTACCTAAAATGACTTCTTCATGGATTTTGAACTCATGCACCTCAAATTTAGCAAATACACCATACCAAGATGGCCGCCATTCCATAAATACTTAAAATATCAAAATAAAAAATATGTCTTACCATGTCCCATATCATAGAGCAACTTTTGGCGCCATCAGCATGCTGCTATCATTTATGGTTTTTGCCGAACTCGAAACAATTCGAAAATGACCAAAATATTCAGTGTGGCCTATTCCGCTCTAAGAATTTTGATTAATTTTGCTTCAATTTATTGCTCTTTACAGTTCATTCAGTGAAAGTAAAGTAAATTACACTGGACTATAAATTTATTGAGATATAGTATATTGAAATATACAAAAATTCACACTAAAACGGTCATATAAACCTTAAAAATAAAAATTGAAACTCAGGACCGGAATACAGTAGTCTACAAGTATACAGGTACATTCACAAAAATAATCAGGAAAATCGAAGCAACTTTTTCGGATATAATAATAAGAAGAATAATAGCAAAAACAATAAGAATTTACCATAGGTATGGTAAATTCTTAATAATAAGAATAATAGCAAAAACAATAAGAATTTACCATAGGTATGGTAAATTCTTAATAAGAACTAGATTCCGATAACCGCTAGCGGTAATAAAACTTCACCGAGCAGTTGGTGAAAATAGTCTAAATATGTTTAAGTATAAAAATAAACAAGTATACGAACAAGTATATGAAGGTATATTGTACATGTTTAAGCAGCTTGCTCAGTGAATGCCCATGTTTAGTTTAGTTTATTTAGTTCAGTGGGTGAAAATAGTCTAAATGTATATAAGTATATAAACAAGTATATAAACAAGTAAATAAACAAGTATATATATAAGCAAGATATAAAGTAATATATAAAATATTATATGAATAAAATATAAAATAGTATCAAAAATATTGTATAAAATGGTACAAAAAATAGCATAAAAAATGTACCTTATTTATTTGTGATATATTGCAATGCACAAGTTAATGAAGCTAGCGGACAGCCCCCCTTTTCCCGGTGAATGCATGTTTAGCTTAGTTTATTTAGTTTAGTTTAATTTATTTAGTTTACTTTAGTTTAAAATTAGTTTATGGACATCTTTTAGGCAATTACTGCACAAATTTTAGTAATCACTGGTGTTCCAGTCTGAGTAGTCATTCGGTTAGGTGAGGAAAAGATGAATTTTTCAGGGTTGACCGATCTTTTTACCTGTTCACGACACAACAAAATGTACACAAATTAGAATAAGAGGAGAATCTGAGCTTTTCCAAAACGGCTTGTATCATTCATATGACTTTATTAGAACCCGAGATAGAGTTGATTGAAGTAATGGTAAAAATATGAAATTTCACCGAAAAATTGACTCTGAAAATATCAAGTTTTGAACTCCAAATTGCTCCCAAAGGTAAACGGTTTGAAGGAGAGACTTAAAATTGCACAAAATACTGTAAATATGTTAGGACTATATCTCGAAATATTATCAAATTTTTGAAGACTGACTTCTTTGTCAAAAAAATGTAAATTGGTGAAATCTTGACCGAAAACATGTATTTTTCAGGGTCCGGCGATCTTTTTAACTAGCAGAGATACGTTAAAAATGTATAGAAAATGAATACTAGAGGAGAATTTGGACTTTCTGAATATGCTTTCAGTTTTTCTGTAGCTTAATTAGAACCGGAGATACAGACCATCAAAGTTTGGGTGCAAGTGCGAAATTGGAAAATGAGAGGGTCAATTTTGCAGTAATTTTTTGACCTTGTGACATTTATTGTGCAATGTAGGTCAATCCGATGGACTTAAAACTTTACACATTTCTTCTAGGGTATTGTAGGACTGACCTGTGAAAAGACTGTAAAAATCCCTTTATTATTTCCTACTTAAAAAAAATTAAATATCTCGAATATCCAATTTTGTCAAATATTTGACCTTGATTTTGACCTTGAAAATACCTTTCAAGGTCAAAATCTATAATTTCTACAGATTCGCGGTGTATGACTTAGGGGGGGTCATTTCATTATTTGAACTATGTAGGATCAATATTTACCTCTCAAATTGGCAAAAATAGGCTAATTTTTCATGTCGCGCGGTATGCCATATTTGGAATTTTTTTATAAATCAGCATGAAGAGATAAATCAATTCCGATTTCAGGGTTCCAACAATATAGCTCCTGGCTATTATAATTTAAAATATGAACCCGATATGCTGGAAATAACATAATTGTTGGAATTTTTGAAAATCGAGTGATTTGAACATTAAACAGGTCAAATGACCTTGAAAAATGAGGTTAAGGACAAATTTGAAGGTGGCTATGGAGGTTTTATGGGCATATTTGGGGGGTTCACAATACATTTTATTGGCCTAAAATCGATATTTCAGTGTCAAGTAATCAAGGTCACCAGTTTTGACGACGCGGTTGACACTAAAAATTCCATAATTAAATAACTAAGCATGATATCATCATAAAAATGATCGCTTACCATGGATTAGTCATTTACTGTAACAATTGGCTTGAATTCTGCAATTTTCGAAGTTGCTTACATAGAGATCAGGCGCGCAAACCTCTGAGAGTAAAAATTGACCTGTATGACCTCGACCTTGACCTATACTTTTGAAAATTAGGTCAGTTTATTTAGCATAAGTCTATTATATATAGTTTATTAGGAAACTATAATTGATCAGTTAATATATGAGTAATGGTCAATTGAAATATAGAAAAAATTTATTTCAAAGGGGTCAATGACCTTGAAAAATAGGTCAGAGGTATAGGGTTACATTGGACAATTTAATTAGGTCACATAGGACTATGTACACAAATTATTTGAAAATTTTTCGAGAACATTTTTCGGAAAGAAAAATAATAATAATAATAACTAGATTTCGATAACCGCTAGCGGTAATAAAACTTCACCGAGCAGTTGGTGAAAATAGTCTAAATATGTTTAAGTATAAAAATAAAGAAGTATACGAACAAGTAATGAAGGTATATTGTACATGTTTAAGCAGCTTGCTCAGTGAATGCCCATGTTTAGTTCAGTTTATTTAATTCAGTGGGTGAAAATAGTCTAAATGTATATAAGTATATAAACAAGTATATAAACAAGTATATAAACAAGTATATAAACAAGTATATAAACAAGTATATAAACAAGTATATAAACAAGTATATAAAATACTATATAAAATACTATATAAAATACTATATAAAATACTATATAAAATATTATATGAATGAAATATAAAATAGTATCAAAAATATTGTATAAAATGGTACAAAAAATAGCATAAAAAATGTACCTTATTTATTTGTGATATATTGCAATGCACAAGTTAATGAAGCTAGGGGACAGCCCCCCCTTTCCCGGTGAATGCATGTTTAGCTTAGTTTATTTAGTTTAGTTTAATTTATTTAGTTTACTTTAGTTTAAAATTAGTTTATTGACATCTTTTACGCAATTACTACACAAATTTTAGTAATCACTGGTGTTCCAGTCTGAGTACAGTCATTCGGTTAGGTGAGGAAAAGATGAATTTTTCAGGGTTGACCAATCTTTTTACCTGTTCACGACGCAATTAAATGTACACAAATTAGAATAAGAGGAGAATCTGAGCTTTCCAAAACGGCTTGTATCATTCATATGACTTTATTAGACCCCGAGATAGAGTTGATCGAAGTAATGGTAAAAATATGAAATTTCACCGAAAAATTGACTCTGAAAATATCAAGTTTTGAACTCCAAATTGCTCCCAAAGGTAAACGGTTTGAAGGAGAGACTCAAAATAGCACAAAATACTGTAAATATGTTAGGACTATATCTCGAAATATTATCAAATTTTTTGAAGACTGACTTCTTTGTCAAAAAAATGTAAATTGGTGAAATCTTGACCGAAAACATATATTTTTCAGGGTCCGGCGATCTTTTTAACTAGGAGAGATACGTTAAAATGTATAGAAAATGAATACTAGAGGAGAATTTGGGCTTTCTGAATATGCTTTCAGTTTTTCTGTAGCTTAATTAGCACCGGAGATACAGACCATCAAAGTTTGGGTACAAGTGCGAAATTGGAAAATGAGAGGGTCAATTTTGCAGTAATTTTTTGACCTTGTGACATTTATTGTGCAATGTAGGTCAATCCGATGGACTTAAAACTTTACACATTTCTTCTAGGGTATTGTAGGACTGACCTGTGAAAAGACTGTAAAAATCCCTTTATCATTTCCTACTTAAAAAAAATTAAATATCTCAAATATCCAATTTTGTCAAATATTTGACCTTGATTTTGACCTTGAAAATACCTTTCAAGGTCAAAATCTATAATTTCTACAGATTCGCGGTGTATGACTTAGGGGGGGTCATTTCATTATTTGAAGTATGTAGGATCAATATTTACCTCTCAAATTGGCAAAAATAGGCTAATTTTTCATGTCGCGGTATGCCATATTTGGAATTTTTTTTATAAATCAGCATGAAGAGATAAATCAATTCCGATTTCAGGGTTCCAACAATATAGCTCCTGGCTATTATAATTTAAAATATGAACCCGATATGCTGGAAATAACATAATTGTTTGAATTTTTGAAAATCCAGTGAATTAAACTTCAAATGACCCTGAAAAATGAGGTCAAGGTAAAATTTTAAGGTGGCTACGGTGGTTTTATGGGTATATCTGGGGGGTTCACAATACATTTCATTGGCCTCAAATCGATATTTCAGTGTCAAGTAATCAAGGTCACCAGTTTTGACGACGCGGTTGACACTAAAAATTCCATAATTAAATAACTAAGCATGATATCATCATAAAAATGATCGCTTACCATGCATTAGTCATTTACTGTAACAATTGGCTTGAATTCTGCAATTTTCGAAGTTGCTTATATAGAGATCAGGCGCGCAAACCTCTGAGAGTAAAAATTGACCTGTATCACCTCGACCTTGACCTATACTTTTGAAAATTAGGTCAGTTTATTTAGTATAAGTCTATTATATATACTTTATTAGGAAACTGTAATTGATCAGTTATTACATGAGTAATGGTCTATTGAAATATAGAAAAAATGTATTTCAAAGGGGTCAATGACCTTGAAAAATAGGTCAGAGGTATAGGGTTACATTGGACAATTTAATTAGGTTACATAGGACTATGTACACAAATTATTTGAAAATTTTTTCGAGAACATTTTTCGGAAAGAAAAATAATAATAAAAATATTTACGAAAATAAGAAACTTCACCTATGGTATAGGTGAAGTTTAATAATAAAAATATTTACGAAAACAAGAAACTTCACCTATGGTATAGGTGAAGTTTAATAATAGCAAAAACAATAAGAATTTACCATAGGTATGGTAAATTCTTAATAATACCAAAAACAATAAGAATTTACCATATATGGTAAATTCTTAATAACTAGCAGTCAACCTTTGAAAAGGTAGGGAATAAATCGACTGGGAAAAAATTTGGGATTATTGGCAAAATATTGACTAAATTTGACCATTATTAAGAGGATTAATAACCCTACAATTGAACGTTTTTGCTTCAGAATATCTATTTACCCCTTGCGACCTTGATTATGCAGGTAAAGTATCACACAAAATCAAAATTGTACTTGCACTATGTCTCTAAGTCAGCATACTGATAATGTGACAAATTTGAAGAAAATCGTCCTATTCAATCAAAAGTTATAGCTATTTACCCCTTTTGGGGGAAATTACAAAATGCCAAAAAACAACAACTTTTATGATCTTGTAACACCAACAGTGAAGGTAAGAACCAATTGATGCCTAATAAATTATCAAATATACAAGAAATGCTAAGAATACATATTTACCCCTTTCCACCTTGATTACGGGGGTAGTTTACTCCAGAACACCAAAAACCTACAAGCACCATGTTTCAAAATCATCTGACGGAACATGTGCAAAGTGTGGAGAAAATCGTCCAATTCAATCAAAAGTTATAGCTATTTACCCCTTTTTGGGGGTAATTACCTAAAAACAACAACTATTATCTTGCAACACCTACATTGAAAAGGTAAGACCCAACTGATACCTAATATGCCATTAGATATGCAAGAAGTGTTCCGAAAACACATTTACCCCTTTCGACCTTGATTATGAGGGTAAATTACCCCACTGCATCAAAATTGTACTTGCACTATGTTTCCAAGTCAGCATACTGAACATTTGAAAAATTTGAAGACAATCGTCCAAGTCAATCAAAAGTTATAGCAATCTACCCTTTTGGGGTAATTACCCTAAAACATCATTTTTATTGCATGATAAGATTCCAATTCATGAATACTTCATACACACCAAGTTTCATCAAAATCCCTCCATTCAAACCAAAGTTAAAAAATGTTTTCACTTTTTTGACAAAACACCCATTTTTGAATCAGTCATAACTGAAAAACCCCTTCTCTGATCAAAATATAAAACCCCACTTACCATGGGTATTTAGTCAGGCTATCAATTACAGCAAAAACCGAGCCTCTAACCATTATAGTTTTCTCTGAAAACATGAGCAACTGGTTTTTATCAAAAGGGGGTAAATACCTTTTACCCTCATAGCACAAAAATGGCCAGATATGAAAAATGTAGCAAATCATGTTTGTATAAAGATTCCTTAGACTTGAATCTGTAACTTTAATATTAAGAGAGATAATCCACTTTGAAAATTTAAAAAATTTGACTTTGAGATGACCTGTGACCTTGAATTCAAGGTCAAGGTCAAAGATTTTTTGGAAAAATAATCTACTAACCCATGGCTATATATATACCAAATTTCAAAGCTCTAGCTCAAAGTGAAATAAAATAATAATAATAATAATAATAAAATCAAAGAAAACAAGATAAATCTCCCGATGGGTCGATTTATAATAAAAATATTTACGAAAACAAGAAACTTCACCTATGTAATAGGTGAAGTTTAACTAGCAGTCAACCTTTGAAAAGGTAGAGAATGATTCGACATGGAATACGTGGGCTTGCAGTCAAAAGATTGAACAATTCATATGAAAAATCAATGAAAACACATAACCAAATATACCATTGAAAACACAAAAACTGCTCAAAATACTTGTTCAACCCTTTTGGCATTGATTCTGAGGGTAAATTACCCCGTGACATCAAAGTCAAACTTGAATTATGTCCCCACGTCAAGATACTAAACCTGTGCAAAATTTGAAGAAAATCGTCCAAGTCAATCAAAAGTTATGAATATTTATCCCTTTTGGGGGTAATTACCTAAAAACGGCAATTTTAACCCAAAAACATCAATGGTGTGAAGTAGAGTCCCAACCGATGCCTGTTATACCATTGCAAAGATAAGAACTGCTCAAAACACATATTCACCCCTTTCGATCCGGAATATGGGGGTAAATAACCCCATGACATCCATATCGTACTTGCATTATGCCCCCATGTCAAGATACTAAACCTGTGCAAAAATTTGAAGAAAATCGTCCAAGTCAATCAAAAGTTATGAATATTTACCCCTTTTTTGGGGTAATTACCTAAAAACGGCAATTTTAACACAAAAACATCAATGGTGTGAAGTAAAGTCCCAACCGATGCCTGTTATATCATTGCAAAGATAAGAACTGCTCAAAACACATATTCGCCCCTTTCGATCCTGAATATGGGGGTAAATTAACCCATGACATCAAAATCATACTTGCATTATGTGCCCATGTCAAGATACTATACTTGTGCAAAACTTGAAGGAAATCGTCCAAGTCAGTCAAAAGATATGAATATTGACCCCTTTTTTGGGGGTAATTACCTAAAAATGACAATTTTAACCAAAAAACATCAATGGTGTGAAGTAAAGTCCCAACCGATGCCAATTGTACCATTGGAAAGACAAGAACTGCTCAAAATACATATTCACCCCTTTCGATCTTGAATATGGGGGTAAATTACCCCATTACATCAAAATCGTACTTGCATTATGTCCCCATGTCAAGATACTAAACCTGTGCAAAATTTGGAGAATATTGTCCAAGTCAATCAAAAGTTATGACTTTTTACCCCTTTTGGGGTAATTACCTAAAAACGACAATTTTTATCCAGGAACATCCACAGCACAAAGGTAAGTCTCAAGCGATGCCTATTGTATCATTCAATACACAATAACTGCTCAAAACACATATTCACCCCTTTCGATCCAGAATAAGGGGTAGATTTCCCCTTGACATCAAAATCATACTTGCATTATCTCCCCATGTCAATATACTGGACTTGTGCAAAATTTGGAGAAAATCGTCCATGTTAATCAAAAGTTAGAGTCAATTACCCTTTTGGGGTAATTACCCCCAAAACGTTATTTTTATTTTATAATGTGACTGTAATTCATGAATACTATATACACACCAAGTTTCATTAATTTCCCTCCATTCAAACCAAAGTTAAAAAATGTTTTCACTTTTTGGACAAAACACCCATTTTTGAAAGTCCAATAACTCAGAAACCCAAGTTTGATCAAAATATAAAAAGTGTCTTACCATGGATGAGCAGTCAGGCTATCAATTACAGCAAAAACTGAGCCTCTAGCCATTATAGTTTTCTCTGAAAACATGAGCAACTGGTTTTTGTCAAAAGGGGGTAAATACCCCTTTACCCTCGTCTCCCAATAAACGATATAGGCCAAAATTGTAGCAACACATGTTTATATAAAGGTTCCTAAGTCCTAATTTTCTAACAATGATATTAAAAGAGATAATCCACTTTGAAATTTTGGAAAATTTGACTTTGAGATGACCTGTGACCTTGAGTTCAAGGTCAAGGTCAACCATTTTTACAAAAAATTAAATTACTTACCAAGGACTACCTATGTACAAAATTTCAAGTCTCTAGCACAAAAACTGACTGGCAAAAAGTGGCCAAATAATAATAATAATAATATCAAAGAGTTCAAAATGATTCTCCATATATGTCGAATCATAATAATAATAATAATAATAATAATAATAATAAAATCAAAGAAAACAAGATGATTCTCCCGATAGGTCGAATCATAATAAGATGTCTCCAACCAAAACCATTGTAAATAGTAACACTAAAACAAGGTTTATGCCAGTATATATATATATCTTTTAAGACTAAGCAAGTTGCTAGTTAATACAAAGGTAAATGCTGGTCAAACTTTGGAGAATAACAATAGCTGTAAAGAAAAACAAAACAAGAGAAACATGTCCCAACTCTGTGTACAGCCTGTATGGGCTACAAAAAGTCATATCTCAGCTTCTAGTTGGCCTAAATCTTTTATTCAAATTGGAAATTTCTTTATTTGTTCAATATAAGACTACAAAGTTGGTGTCAATGCAGTTTGGACATATTTCTAAGAAAAAAGAAAATTGTTAAAAAGTTGAGGGTGCTGTGCACTGCTTTTGTGCTCCTTTGTTCCTAGCTTTGGTCACTGGACAGGATTAGTGACACAATGTTACATAACATGAATGGCTGGAGGGGAGGGTACAATGAAGCACAGACATAGTGTCTCCAGGCCCATTCACAAAAAAACTGGACCCCTTCCAATGATGACACTTTTACCCCCTAAACAATATTTCTTTAAAATGCTAAAAATACAATTGGAGTAAGTTTTAAAATGAATTAAAAGACAGATTTATCCAATAATATCTTGAAATGTAAAATTGCACACTGAAATTTGCAGAAATTGGGTTTGCATCCCAAGTAATTTTCTTTGATAACCCTCTATATATACATAGCGGTCTTATTGCCAGTCTGTCTTACATGTTTTTCATTAAAGACCAAAAAAAAGTAAGCTGACAGTACTTCATATGTTAAATGTACATAACTGATTTGAGATTTAAACCATCAAGTTACAATTGAGAGTTTAAGATTTCTTGTCAAAGGATTAGCAGGGAAGACAATTACCCTGTGACATAACATTACATAATCAAGACTTCTCCAGTGCTCCATTCAACAAAAGCCAGTCTGTCTGATTCAATCACATTTAATTTTCATGCAAACAACTAAATAAAAGGGGCTGACATGTATTCATCTTCTAAAAATTTACATCACTGAGTTTAGATATTAACCATAAAGTTATAATAATTGGGAGTTTTAAAAAGATTTAGTGTCAACATTTTAAAATATTAACACACAAATGCATGTTTTTGAATATACTTAATTAATGCTTTGAAAGTCCACATAATTATATATAAATTTATATATATTTCTTATTGATAATATTTCATGAGGAGAGGTAGAAAAAGTCAAATTTAGACATTATTGTGGCAGTTTGATTGACCAGGGCCAATATTTACTGATATATATGATTATCTGAAAATCCTTAATATTTATCTAATTTTGTTAATATTGACCTATGCTGTGAATAAAAGTTTTCATATTGTTCAAAATCAGCATGATGATGATGTGAAACATGTCAGGTTTATTTTGACAAAAAAATGTCAACGACTGGTATGACATCAGAAGGAAATGGAGAGTAAATAGACATTTTAATGATTTTTTGCCTTTTTTCAATCATACATTTCAATGGAAAATATTGCAACAACTCATGCAATGGCTGTGAATATTAGTCAACAGTGTGTCTAACTACAATAAGACCTAAAGTTAACTAACTTACCTATTACCATTTGGCTTTTCAGGCAGAAATGTTGGAAAATTGGCATTTTTTCGAATTTTTGGGTTTTTATAAAAATTCATAGGACCAACATTCCAACTGATTAGAGATGTTTAAAGAGGCATAAGTTAGACACCTAAGTGGAAAATTTCGTAGATTTAACTTCAAAATTTACTGAATCATACAAGTTTAAAATTACAGTATTTCTTCATATTTTTGGTAAATTGTCGTCCGTTCAACTTTTTCAGAGCATTTAGACACACAAAAAACACATCTTGGGTATTTAATATATACAATATGCCAATTTCAGTGTCAAAAGTTCTGCAGTTTTTCAGCTGTCACTGAAACAGAAAAAAAAATTTTTCACATTTTTCAATGATTGTGAGAAAAGTATTAATGTCATGGGGATTAGACCTACGAAAGGCTCAACTGGGATAAAAGATACCATATTTACCCAAAAATGATGAATATGCATGCCATAGTTTTGGCTTGACACCCAATACACAAAAAAATATTTTTTCACATTTTTCAATAATTGTGAAAAAGTATTAATCTCATGTGGATTAAACCCCTAAAAGGCACAACTAGGATAAAAGATATAATAATGTCCCAAAAATAAAAAGTATACATTCCATAGTTTTAGCATTACTCCCAATACACAAGTGGGACGCCCGTTATCCGACGCCCGCCCGCCCGCCCACCCGCCCGCCCGCCCACCCCCCCCCGCCCGCACGCCCGCCGGACGGACAAATTTTCCCAAAGTAACTACAATACCCGTCGGCAATGTATACATTGCCGAGGGTAAAAAAGTGAAAGGAAAGTACAATAGTATAAAGTCATATAAAACCATCTATAGATACATTTATGTAAAAGGACAAGAATCCGAGGAATCAAAGCCTGCAAAATTTTATTTAAGGTCGATATTTACAAATTAAAGGCAAGATTCCTGGTAATCGTCAAAATGAAGCAAAATTTCGTAATATTCAATCAAAACAGAATAAATTCACTATGTTGTCCGAAAAAAAAAGTTAATTTGTCTTACTAGAACTCTCTACTCCAGACAAAACATCCGACCGAAGTCCATCTGCTTTCACATGTGCTGGTTAACCCTGAAAATTATGGGCCAGTTAAAAAACGATCTCGACACTTGAGACAAAATAGCTCAAATGAAATTCGAACTTCTAAACTTTCTTTTGGTTGCTAAAATCAGCCAAAAAACCCCATTTCCAGAAACAAATTATCAAAGTTTTTCACAGAATTCTGACTTTGCATCGCTCTTGTCCGCCATTTTGAAACACATGCTCTTCCAGTTCTCATTTTCGTGAGATCTTGTGCGAGACAAGAAGGCTGTAATGTGCAAGGGGTGACCATTTAATAATCGGGGGAGGGGGCTCAGGGGGGGAATTGCATTAAATCAATCATCGCCCTCTTAAAAAAAAACCCACCAGAAATTATTTATTTCAAAACTGCCCGGAAACAACTTATTTGTATTTCACCAAAACTGAGCAAGAAAATATTCATTTAATAAAAAAGGCCCCCGCCCCTCGAGATGATATGGTGCTGGCGGGATGTTATAATAACGTACGCCCCACAAAATGGATTTCCCTCCAGAAAATATTATGCCCCCAACGTTCCCCCAACCCCCCCCCCCCCACGGTGCTAGAAAGATATGCCGGCGGCAGAAGCAGTCGGACGCAAAAAGGGCAAATCAAATTTACACCACAAAATTTATATAGAGTGTCAATAATAATTTTTTTTAATATATGCTCAGTAATTTATTCATAAAATTAGTAAAATAAGCCTAATAATGTTTTTTTAAGATGAAAAGGGCACAACTTACCCCCACCCCCCACTTGCAAACTCTTGATTACGCCACTTTTTAAAACACACTCAATTTCAGACTGTAACAAGCCGCAGAAAAACACAAGCGCTATTATATAAAAAAACGCAACATCATTAAACAACAAAATTTTCTCTAAGTTCTAATTGTTCAATAATCATCAAATAGGGCACAGACCTCTCATATATTGTCTTAAAAGATTATACCAGTGAATTTCATGAAAAAGGATTCACTTTTGGCTGCACATTGCTCCTTTTAGTGCGTTCTGTTTGAAACTTCAGTTGCAATTCAACGGAAAACGTGCTAATGGAAATGTTGGTTTTGTGGCATATTGGATGAGATTAATCTTATGAAGTTTTCACATAACAGGCGCAGGACTTCAAAAAAGCTGCCTAATGAACATTTTTGAAAAAATTGAATGACTTGGTCTTTTTTTTAAACTTCCAAAATACAAATTTTTTTATGTTCAACAATATAAGATTGGTGGCCTTCGAACTCTGTGGAGTTATTTGAAGACTCACCAGAATGTTCAGGAGAAAGCTGATTTTGAATGCAAAAATCAAAATTTAGGAATTACCAACTGGAAATGAAGTATGTGAACCCAAAGTATTGAGAATTTAATTTTCTATGTGTGCTCAGGATAGAAACATACACATAGAAACTCATTGCTTATCAAAACTCAAAAAATTTGAATAAAACATCTTTTTGAAGATTTTGAAAAAAACGCTCCTGCAGGGGGCAGGGCACCATTGACACTTAAATTGTATTAATCTGATCATCTTTAATTGTGCTTGAGTCAAATATCTTTATCCCATCAAGCAAGTGAAATGGTAAACTTTCCTAACTTATCAAAGGATAACATCGAAAGAAGAGCAAAGTTATTGAAATTAATGATCAAAGTATCTTGACATTTTTTGACTTGCATTTTCAACATAAGTCACTACGATTTAATTTGACACAGAAGTATAGCACTTGGAGATGTTAAAATTGTCATAAATATACTTGACGGCAATTACCAGGCATGTGCAAACTTTCATTTTGATACTTTAAAAAGAAGTGACATTTTAAGCAATTTTGCCATGTTGCGTTTTTAATGATGCTCAGTGTATTTGGGGCCCTCTAAAATTAATTTGTGGAATTCAGTCATGGGGCCCTGAAATAATTTCATTCCGTTTACTAAGAGAGGGGGGGGCCCTCTGAAGAAAACTTTTGTGTCAGTGAGGCAGGAGGCCTCTGAAACAAATTTCTCGAATCCAATAGGGCCCCTCTTTCATGAATTTCTCCAGTCAGTCAAGGGCCTCAGAAATAAACTTATACAGTCAGTTTGGGGCCTCTGAAGTTGAGTCCATGACGCTGTGGTACGTTTCTATTTATCGCTAATTTTTAGTCCAAAACGTGTTTTAGCTACCTCTATCTTGGGCCCCCTCTGGCCAATTATTGGGGGTGGGGGTGTCACACCCCCCACACCCCCATGGGTACGGCCCTGTTTACTGTCTGTATTTTACCCCCAAGGACGAACTCTTTTTCACATGAAGAGATGACGAAATTTCCTTTGCATTTTTATCATCAACTCAAAATATTATAATCTTAATTTGGATTAAAAAAATAAATCAAAAATCAAAAGACATCTGCAATTGAATGGTAAAGTTCTGTTGTCGTGATTCCATTAATTAATTGAATTTACCGATTCAATTAATTCCATTTGACGCATTAACAACAGGCCCCAGGGGCCAACAGATGAACGGCTTTTAGCAGAGTAATTCTAGTTAATTTGATTAAGGACATGAAATGGATATCAACCGATGCAAATTTCATAATTAATTTGTGCAGTTTATGTCAAGGCGACCTTGAATCTCATTTTAGCCAGGGGTGGATCTAGGATAAATCACATAATTCCCTCCCTGAGACTATAACTTATACTAACTATTTAGTGCATAAATACTGGATGTAAAGCATTCGTCTGTATGAAATCTGCCCCTGGCCAGAATCTTCAGGGGGTCTTAATCCTCCAGAATACTTCACACTGAGTCAACTGTGCCACGCCCCCCCCCCCTCTGGCCCATTCCCTACTAAGATTAGCCCCAGATAATCTACTAGCCCTATATTTGATCCAGACAAGCTCACATAACATAAACACCCCCTCCTTCCTTCTCCAGCATTTGACCTACTTATGAGGTGTAGTAGTTTTGAAACAGTGAGGGGATTATCCTGCATGGGCCACTTTGTTGAAAGGTACTTACAATGTGAACTACTCAATAACTTGTATTTACTTCAATTAACATTGGATACAAATCATATGCTACAGGCTTCAGGAATTGTTGTATCTAAATCCTATAGCAAGTTGCAGCTTAATTCCATGGGATTATTTAACCTAGATATATAGGATTAACATACTATAGCATTGGCATGGATAATTGAGCTGAGTAGCAGGTAGGTTTGCAATATTTATAAATCATGACCAGACCAGTATATGTTATAAATAAATTAAATTCAGTGTTCGAAAAAGGGGGAGGGTCAAGGGAGTTTGACCCCCCCAAATGCTATAAGGACCCCCTCAAATACGTTTTTTACAGAGACCCAAGGGGGGGGGGGGGTTCCTGAAAAAAACCCTTAAATACTACATGTACAGGATTTAATCCAGAAATACACACTTAAAACACTCAGAAGTCAGAATTCATATTAGAGGGCATGTAGTCCTTTCTAAAACCCCTCCGCTTCTGGGGGGCCTCCGGTGGCCCGCGGACCTCCGGACTCCGGTGGCATGCTGACTTCCGGCCCCAAAAGCTTCGACCCTTCGACCCTTCGGGCGTTGCAAGTGACAACCCCCCCAAAAAACACGGGCTATTTCGATCATGTTATTGTTATTGAGATGTCCGTTTGCCTCATCATGCTAAATAAAACAATGTTTTGACTTATTTCACTTTTAACAAGAATCCAAGGGTTGCAAATGGGAAGCTGCAAATTTGGAACATAATCTGGCGATTAAAAAATGAAAAAGGGACATGTTTTAAAATATATTTTCTTGCCTTTGCATATGAGCAATGGGGCGGGGCTTAATGCTCTCATCGGGTCACCTAGGACAGCAGTTTCAATCATCCTTTGTCCCCATTGTCATTTCTCCTCCTACTCTAATTAGCCTACCAAGTGCCAAAACTCAGGACGTAAAGCCCCACTTATCTATCCATGTATCAAGCCATTGGCTAAATTACAAGGTTTAATAAGTGTTAGTGTGACATATTAATAAGTGTTAGTGTGACATATTAAAATAAACAGCAACTATAGCCCAAGTCTACACTTATGTCCTGCAACAACATCGTATTTATTTTTTTATCTGGCGAAAGAAAATCTTCAAATGAACCTCAGTTATCAGAAAATGGATATGAATATTCATCTATCAGCTATGCAGTTTTGGCAGTTTTGAAAAAGGGTGGAGTAGTGACAAAGGATTTGATACTCAGTATGATAGAGAAAACTCAGAACTGACATTCGGGGTAACTTGAGCAGAGGGATGAGACAGAATGAGATGGTACACTGTAAAATTTTACGTTTTGAGTCGGCTTAAACAAGGGACCGTTCAGAATTTATGACTGGGGGGGGTGGGAGTTTTGCTGGAACTTCCCGTCAAAAATTGATACCCCCTTGAGTTTCATGCAGATTTTTAGTACCCCACCTCTAGGTTTCACGCGTATTTTTAGTACCCCCCCTTGACATACAAAGCAATACACATATATATACTGTTATACACGGCCACACGTATTCGTGGACTTTTGCGCGTAAAAAAGTCCAAATAAAATGAGATTATGCGTGTTTTTTAACATTTATCCCCCTTGAAACACGTGTGAAAAGTTAGTACCCCTCGGCCAAAACTCCCAACCCCCCCAATCATAAATTCTGAACGGTCCCCAATTGAATCATATGGTTGCCAATTTGTTTGAGCTAACCTAGCTTTCACTTGTTGTTTTTAGTTATGATAATCTGTCTGTTGTCATAACTTAAAACGACCAGAACGACAAGCTATGTCAGCTCACACGAATTTTGTAACCATCTCACAGAATCATTTGATCTGACTCAAAATTCAAATTTACACCTACCAAGTATATCTGTTCATGCATGGTTAGAATTGTGTGAACTAGATTTGAACATACAGGTCTTCTTTGACCTGCATTCACTATTTTAACTTAACTTTCAAGAAATGGATTGATTGAGATCTTATCATGCTTATAACGTCTATGTGTTAGTGGAAGGTCTATTTCAAGGAAATTGATCTTTGCAATAACCTAAGCAATGTAAGCATACATACACAGACCTAAGAAAATTGTAGGAAAGTTTGTACTATTTTAAGAAGAACAATATAGGAGATAGAACGACAGATTTAATGGTGGTATCTTGATAAGTGCAGCCCTCCAAGCCCAGTTCTGGGCACTCACGAGGGTCAATTGATTGATGAGATGGAAAAGAGAGCAAGATTCCTCAACATGTTACACATTCTCGGGGGGGGGTACTTGGCGGACTTTTGGGTAGGGATGCACCACGTCGATTTTGAAAACCAGAACCATTTTAATCCGGAAACCGACCAAAACCACAAACCATTTTAATCTTTTTGTAAAAATATCCACAACCAATTTAATCTTTATAATTTTTATACCATTGAAATCGTCTTTTTAAGCCGATTCTAACGGTACCAAACATGTTGGGGGTGCAAAAAGGGCAACCAAATTAATCTGAATTCCTAAAAAACCAAGACCATTTTAATCCTAGAAGGTCAAAAATCCAGAACCATCCAGCGGCGCCTCTATATTATACACCTTTTCATAGTGAGTACCTCCTCCCCCCGGGCACACATTTACCCATATGAGGGATCTTTATCATCTTTTAAATGCCCAGCATGTATCTACACTGATACAAGGGGCCAGTTGGGCTGAGATTTTGTTCTACATGAGTTCACCAATTATTTTTAAGTCATTTATGGCATTAACCCAATGGCAATAATCCAATGGCATTAATTCAATGGCAATAATTCAATGGCAATAATTCAGTGGCAATAATCCAATGGTAAATGGAGCTTGTTAACAGTTCATTATTTATATTACCATTTGAAGATAACATTTTGACAGAAGAATATACTGAGGCCTATAATGCCCTATATATATACTAGAATTTACCCATTATAGGGGACTGTAAATACATATATATATTGAAAGGCAAAGGGAGATTTTAGATTCCACAATCAACATTTGCTAGAAGTTCTTCTCCTTTTTTTTTTTTTTTTTTTTTTTTTAAGTCTGACATACAGGTAGAACCTTGGGCTGGGTTAATGAAAACAGTCGATTTAGTGATTGCCCAATGTGACGTTAGTTGCCATGGCAACTTGTGAACTAGTTGATGAATTTCCGGTTCCATATAAGTGGCACTCCCCCCCTCCCTCAAGGCCTCCACCTGCAGCTTTAGCTTTGACTTGATTAGCAATTTGTACTGAACGAGCTGTGTAACATTAAAGTCATACTTTCATGGCAACTCCAACAACAGATCAGATTTCAACTGATTTCATGATGAAAAGAAAATGGGCCCAGCCCATACATGAATTCCTGTCTAATGTTGATATAACATTTTATTAGGTCCGTTGTAGGATGGGTCTAATGTTTTCATACGCATGTGTCTGTCCGTCTGTTAGCACTAACAACTGAAGTCACAAGTTAACAGTGTTGGAGTCCTCGAGGCCAGCCTCGTCCTCAAGGCCGGCCTCGGAGCCATGTTTTGATGGCCTTGGTCTTGACTCGGTCTGGGATACTAAATCCTTGGCCTTGCCTTGGTCTCGGCTGTCCTGGCCTCGACTCCAACACCGCAAGTTAAGCTAAGTTACTCAATGACATATAAGTATTGATGGTTCATTTCAATGCAATGAATAGGACCTGTTGTAAGGTCATTGATGGCTTCAAGCAGATAATGCAAGTACTTGTAATTCTTTAACTGTAACTGTCTGGCAGAGGCAACTTGATCGAAATGACCAAATCATTTGTCAAACTCTTATATTATATAATTGCATCTTTAGCAGCATGTTTTACTGTATGTTTTTATGTTTTGATTATGAAATGACAATCCTTTTAAATCCTATTATATAAAAGAAGGTTTGCATGCGCCATTTCATTGTGTTCTATATTTATTCCTTCAATTCTGCATTAATCAGGATGTAACTAGAATGCGCAAATAAAATTTGCAAATCTAGGCGCTGATTGTTAACTTGACAATTTAAGCATGAGATGAACCTCTGTCTGCCATTGTAGATGCTCCATTGTGAATGAACCATCCAGCTGGTCAGAGATCCTATGATATAGCATGTATATATTGTATAGGTATATGAAATCAAATGGGTCACCAAAAGCTGTTTTCATCTTATTTACATTTTGCTGCAGCCCGTTCTAATATGCTAACATGTTCCGCTTGAGTGCACACAGTCTAGACATTGCATAAATCTAGGACAGTGACCTGATATTTTGTGACCAGAAATAGTTATTTCTGCCAATTTACAGCAAAGAGGACAGCTATTTACAATCACAGTCCATAGATCTGTTACTGATCCATCATCAACAGCAATTACAGCATCCCGGGACAGCATCCAAGCTAGAACGGTTGACGACGTGTTTACGAAGTTAGAAGGTAAAACGCATGAAACCATTGTATTTCATGTTCACCACAAACAGGAAGTTGAAAAACACGCAGGAAATGGCAGGTTGTACAAGCATGATCTAGACGCAGCAGCGCCTAGATAATTACACCAATCTCTGTGTTTTACAACCTTCTTGACAGTGCCATACTTTATATCTGTATTTTTATGGCTACTACTGTCACAGACGAATTCGAATGACTCTAATTCTGTCTCACCTTCACTTAAAGTAATATGATAATGCCACAGCATAGAAGATGGGACATGTATGTAAATACTCGTTGGGTTAACAATAGCCTATTCTTATTTTTTGGGAATTTTTTTTTGGGGGGGGGGGGGGGTGATTTGTTTTTTTTTGTGGAAATTTTTTTTTTTTCCGAATTTTTTTTTTTTTTCAAACTTTTTTTTTAGAAATTTTTTTTTTTTCAGAATTTTTTTTTCTTTTCCATTTTTTCGAAAAAATGTTGTTTTTGGAATTTTTTTTTTTTTTTTTTTGGAAATTTTTTTTTTTTTTTCGAACATTTTTTTTTTCCAAAATCATATTATGGGATGTCTGAATCAAAATTTTTGATTGAACCATCTGGATCACTCCACTCACATGTTACCATAAGGGACGAGACACCTCGCTTCGCTCTAAGGGTTAAGGTGGCTCGATACTCGTGAATTTTCTAAGATAGGATTTCTTTAAAATAGTTTAAAATGATCCAAAATATAGTTTATAGCAAGGATATATCAACAAAAGTGGTCGCTACCAGCCTTTCTTTCAAAATATTTGAGGTTATGTAAAAGAAAGTCAGCCCACGCAAACCTGAAAAACTCAATTTTTTTCTTAATTTTTTTACTGTGAAGTTTTCCCTGCCATTCAGTGGCCATTCATCCTATGTTATTAAATGAAGCATGGAATTAAAGAGGAAAGGTTGATGGAAAAGCTGACTAAAATTCCAGAGAAATGTATTTAGTTTAAAGAACTTTTCTAGGGGTTCGGAAAAAAAGTTTCAATTTTGAAAATTAAATATTTTTTATGAACCACAGCGCAAAAAAAAAATGACGAGATAGAAATCTTTATTTCTTTGTCATTTGCTTCCAAATAAAGTGAGGAACAATATAATGATACAGACATATGGCCAAACGGGCCTGGATATTGATACAAAAATTTATTTATGTCACAGAGTCATTTTTGAGAAATAAGACATGCTTGCCGAAAATCGCCTGCAGAAATTTTCTACTGAGAGTAGAGAACTGAAAGTCTGTCAGATTATAGTATTTGTCACAGCGCATCTAATGCTCCAAACGAGAAGTCTCTAAACCCAATAGAAGTGGCACAAATTGCAAACGAAGCGGCCAACGCCTGGAATTCTCAGACTTAAAAAAATATCTTGAAGCAGTGTCAGCACAGTGGTGACGTTACGTTAGATAGGGCCTGCCTGGCTGCGCGTGAATATAACAATAACATGACCTGTGGAGGGCGTTATGGGTGGTTGACAGCCCAAGGGCTTGCTTGTCAGCCTACGAATTCTTGTCAGCCGAGGAACGAGGGCTGACAATCGTAGGGATGACAAGCAAGCCCGAGGGCTGTCAACCACCCATAATGCCCGACACAGGTCATGATATTACTATTATCATTACCTCTCAATCAAGTAATTAACCTGTTTGCACAGATTATTTAAAGCAAATAATATTCATTGTACAAACACAAAAAAATGTAAATGTCCAGCTGTCATTCTTGCAACAATCCCATGCTCCTGCAAATGTAATTGTGAGGAAAAACTGGGATTGACAAAATAACTTTGTGACGCTGCCTGCCAGCTGCCAGCCTGCCAGTACACTAAAATGTGGCTGAGATTGAGGCTGGTCTGTTTGTGACGCTACCTGCAGCAGCATGGTGACATCATGTTGCTTGGCAACCAAGAGGTGACGTCACCACAGGGCTGACAATACCATTGTCGGCCCTCAAAATCATTGTCGGCCCTCAAAAGTATTGTCGGCCCTGCAAATGAGGGCGATATGGGTGGTTGTTGCAGGGTTCATCTAATGACAATACCCTACTTATCTCATGACTGAGGTGATGATAATATAACAATAACATGACCTGTGGAGGGCGTTATGGGTGGTTGACAGCCCAAGGGATTGCTTGTCAGCCCTACGAATTCTTGTCAGCCCGAGGAACGAGGGCTGACAATCGTAGGGATGACAAGCAAGCCCGAGGGCTGTCAACCACCCATAATGCCCGACTCAGGTCATGATATTACTATTATCATTACCTCTTACTCAAATAATTCATCTGCCACCCTGACCTATCTGTGATACAAATTCCATTTTTAAGTACCATCACAATTTTTTTTCTCAATAAATTAGATTGTAAAAATTTTCACCCGAGCGATAAGGGTACCTGGCAATGGCCAGCATTGATTATACAGGACAATTCCTGAATTCCTTGTAAAAAATCTGTAGACACTAAGAACTGGACTAGTAAAACTTTTCAGCACTTCCCAATTACACAGCTTTAAAATCACAATCAATTCATGCACTTTAATGTAATTTGCAGTGCTGGTGCATAATAAAGTATTCAAAATCCTGTGAAAATTTCAAAGTCATCAGGTAAATATGGACTGAGAACAAAAGAAACAACCAACACTGAGTCAGTCAGATTTCAACAAAACTTGTGACGCTACCACTTGCAGGCCCTTGAAAACATGACGTCACAATCTATTTATAGATTCAAATGCTCATGGTTGCTAGGCAGCATGAGTCATGATGTCATCACAGGGCCGACAATACCATTGTCGGCCCTCAAAATCATTGTCGGCCCTCAAAATCATTGTCGGCCCTGCAAATGAGGGCGTTATGGGTGGTTGTTGCATGGGTCATCTAATGACAATACCCTACTTATCGCATGGCTGAGGTGATGATAATGTGCGTTAACAACCATTTCACATGAGCAGCGAGCCACCTTAAGAGTGCTTGTTTACACAACCACTGGCTCTGAGGGCGTGGGTTCGAATCCCACCCAGGAACTCAATTTAGTCAGAGCCCATCGGACATTAAATGGAGGCGGGTTGTATCCAGTGTTCTATGCTGGGGCAACTGAAAGACCCTGGGCATCCCTGAATTAATAGGGTACGTACTATGTACCAGACTCATAGTCTTCTCATCTCATCATCATACGGCGATCGCCTGCCTCGATATAGCCCACTAAGGTGCTGCTGAGGCATAAAACACATACAAACAAACAAACAACCTCGCTTCGCTCGGTGAGCCGGTGGCTCTATCCCGTCTATTAGTAGTAGTAGTAGTATGGTTTCCCCTGGCCTTTGGAGAGGGAATCATGCTCCATGCCCAACTCTCGATGACAGGCCTGTGGGTGCACATGATGGATGGATGATCGGGGCTTTAAGTCCTGTGTTTATGCACTTGGTAGGCTAATTAGGACGTGGGAGGACATGGCAATTAGGCAAAGGATGATTGAAACAGCCGTCCAACATAGACCCAGGTGACCCGGCAAGAGCTGGATTCGAACCCTGGACCCAGTGATTGGCAGCTCAGCATGCTACCACTAGAGAAACCCTCCCCCCGGATGCACATGATGCTCATGATTTGATATTAATATTTCATTTTATTCCTATCTGTAAGTTGTTTATGCCCTCTAGTAATTGATAATGTAGATCACAGCTATCATTACGGCCTTCGAATGAACAATGCAATTCTTTTTGCTGTCAGGACAAAGGTCTTGTTATGAAATTGTATTGAGGTTTATTCACGATTGACCATATGGTCAAGACACAGATTCACAGCTTCAGGTGTTATCAACTGCCAGTTCACTTCACAGCTTCAATTCTTCTTTTGTATTTGACCACTTCTGGCTCAGTTTTGTTTCAGTCACAGAACAATGACAAACAACAAATTTCTTACAATGGGATGTCGTGCAGTGATTGGAATTGAGTTGCACATCCAGATTTTCAGGGGGGAGGGCCTTGGAAATTTCCCTCAATGGGAAATTATATTTTATTTTGTGGTAACAGCAACATTAATTATTTATTTTTCAAGCATCCCATATCCCAAAAATTTCATTTCTAAATCAAGCAACACCGGGTTACAGCTCTAGCAATTGATCTGAAGAAATCAGATTTTTTTTCTCAGTGCCACAGTGGACCTATGATGTCATAGGTGGATACTCCATTGCCAAGCACCAGAGGATATGCAAAATTGGTGCAATCAATGATGCCATAGGTCAAACTGGCCAATAGCATCCGTTGTGGACAGTTTCATCATAGCCTTGCAGTTACATCATTGCCAGAGCGGCCAATAATATCACAACAACTCAGGTGCAAGGTTGGACTACTCCTGTGGAATGGGCACTCTGCTCAAAAGCTGTCAATTGATCTCCATATTTACTCCGGTGAACTGTGGTAACCTATCAAAAAATATAGGATTAAAGTAATTGATGGTAATTTTACACTGAAAGGAGCCACCAAAAAAACTGCAAACAGTAAACTAAATGCTTGATTTGACAGCTCCATGTCAAATCCAATTTAAATCAGAAGCATGTTGGTGAACAACTGTGATTAATTTCCAGTTATCCTATTAACCATGCTTGGTTGAATTTCAGGCACTTCTGGTATCACCAAATAATAAACAATCCCCCCTCACACTTAACACATGACTTTTTGCAGTAGTATCATTGGCTCATCCGGCCATGACATAATTGCAAGGCTATGAGGAAGTTGTCTACATGAAATGCTATTGGCCAGTTTGACCTATGACACCATATCTTGCACCTATGTTGTATATGTTCCAATGGAATATCCAGCTTTGACATCATAGGTCCACACCATCAAAAAATGTATATCTTCAGAGCAATTGCGAGAGCTGTAATAAAAACCCCACCAGAAATATTTATTTAAGACTGCCCAGAAAGAGTTTATTCATTTTTTATTTTAAAAAAAATCCAAACCAGAGCTTGTCACAAAAAAAAATCATATGAACTGATTCTCGCTTTTCATAATCACAGATCATAATATATTTTCATTCAGTAGCAACCTGCATGAATGCTGAGACTTGCCAAGAATTACTCATGGTTCATGTGAGGCAAAATGAGCAATGATTAAAATTAAATTTTCTCATATTATACCCTGTATGTTAGAAACAATTAAGAGACCTCATGGTAGGATAGGCCTATACCGCCACACACCAATCCACAAATTCCTTAACCTAAACCCCTCTTATCCTCACATAGCCTCAAATTCCCTCTTTTATTGGACCAGCAGGGTGCAGTACAAAGTAGTAAGATGTCATGTACCACTCTTGGTACCGATGGAACTTTTATAGATCGATCATTGGTTGTCCAGACAGGACACGAAAACTGAACAGAAATTATTTATTTAAAAAAAAAACCAACTCTTAAGCCCCCCCACCCTTGGTATGAAATGTGCTCCCTGAATGTTGAATGCAAGCAAGTTCTAATCCTTGAGATTTGGCAATCACACAAATCTGGGCTCTCATTCATGCTATCTCTCGGTTATACCTTTAAAGTAACCAGGCATGACTGTTCACCAAACTGCTAGTGGTCAAAGATAAAAGAGAGTTTTCAAACAGTGGTCAAATACAATAAAATTGCAATAACTGTGACACAACTCAAAAAGGTGTTTGGCCATATGGTCAATCGTGAATAAACCTCAGTGTGACTTTGATAACATGTATTGTTTTGATCATTTTTATAATGTATAATGAATGAGTGGATTATGATTTTGGTTTGCTGACTGGGTGGGTAATTTTTTATATGAAATGTCGTTATTGTGTGTTAGAATGTTTACATGAGGTATGATGATTTTGTTTTGTGATACACATGCATGATATTGTATAACAATAGGTCTGTCGCCATTTGTTGAATGTTTGATTGTTTGGGTCAGCTAGTGATAGCATTCAATAGAAAATTTGGTTAGATTCATATAGATTGGAGGATTACAATGTGTTAACAACTACATTTTTATTAACTGTTGGTTGCAGGATTTCATTTAATATGCGAATAAACCAGATAATATGTCATCTGGAGAGCTTCCCCAAGGACGAAAATAGCCCTGTCGCCTTATCGTTGTGCCACCTACCTATAATCACTGTCATAATCCCCATATGGAGACAAACCTATGGATGATGCGTTTGATTATTAGAGTAGCTGATTGAATTGCAATGAATGCAGCCAGATCTTAAAGTGGGAAGATTGTGGTAATGTTGACTCTGTGAGATTTGCTCATCTCAGTGTCACCATTCTCAACTGCTAGAGTAGTCAACAGAGGGCAGCACAGTACTTGCTCCTGATTGGCTGATGGTCAGCAGCCTCGCTCTGGGGCTTAGAGGGAGATATAAATCTGGCTCAGTGGTGTGTCCAGGGAGTCTCTCCTGCACTTTCTTTCAAGTGCAACCCAGTACCTTGGGCCTGGAGGAGGATCTCCATGCCAATGGACAGCCCCTGTCCCGTATGGCTCTCCAAGACCATCATGACCTAATTCTCCAGGCTACCTGTGCTGTGTGTGCACTTAGAATATATATATATCTGTTTCCCCTGAGTTGATAGAGGAAAAATCACAGTAACAATATCCAATTTCACATTTGTCAACTTTTTTTTTAACACTACATTAAACTGATCAGCTATCCATATAGATAGAAAGCTACACAGAAAATTGTTAGATATTTACATCTGGACAGATAGATTGAATGTTAATTAAACAAATTAAGGATAATCATGAAACTATTATTATTATCAAAACCCTTGGCTCATCTGTGATCATCTAACAAAATATAGGTCAATTGTTTAATTGAGGATAAATTACCTTGGCCCTAATATACTGCATAATGTAATAAGCCAACCCATACAAGGATAAACATTGTTAAATCTCATTAATGGTGTCATAATGCTATTGTAGGTATACGCTATCACAAGATACACCAATTAATTAGTTTAATATAATTATTTGTGATATAGGCATGCCTCTAAATAGCCCACACTGGTGCTGATGGGGCGTAAAACACAAACTCACTCACTTGTGATATAGGCATATATATCATTTCAACAGTTAGCAGGGTTAAAGGTATGTAGATGAATAGAATAGATTATACTATAGACAGACAGAAACACAAATAATCAGACACATAGATATATACATGCACAGAGATACATAAGCACTAGCTATACAGACTGGTGGATTCTCAAATTGATTGTTCCCCCGTGGCCTAATTGGCAAGTGCGCTTGTCAAGTGACTTCGAGGGCATGGGTTCAAATCTCACCCCGGGAACTCACTTTAGTCCGAGGCCATGGGACGTTAAATGGAGGCGGGTTGTATCCAGTATTCTATGCTGGGGCAACTCATAGACCCTGGGCATCCCTGAATTAATAGGGTATGTGCCAGACTCACAGTCTTCTCATCTCATCATCATACAGCGGTCGCCTGCCTCGACATAGCAAATTACTACTTCATTTTTCGACTACAAAAATGCTTGTAACTTCCTCAATAATTGACATATTAAGGTGGTTCTGATGGCTACACTTCTTTTATTTAGGCATCTATCACATAAAAATATTTTCATTGTGAAATTCCAGTTTTAAATTTTTTTGCAACATACCTATGCAGAGGGGTAAAACACAAACAAACAATCAATTCTCAAATGGATTGAAAAACCAGAGGAATTTAGCTAGTCGTTATGTACATGACGCGAGGTAATTATAAGATACGTAAAACATAACAATTTTACTACATATATATTTATCTATCCATATAGCTATATAAAACGATATGCCTATTGTTCTACACAGGGCGTATCTAGAAATTATACTTTGGAGGAGCCATAACATGTGGCGAATACACCGCTATCTGCAGCTTTCCTATATCTCCCATGTTCATTTTGGGCCTTGGAGGGATGGATGGATGATTGAGGCTTTTCATCATGTATTTATGTGCTTGGTAAGCTATAATTGGCAATATCAAGGCAAAGGATGATTGAAACAGTCGCCCAACATAGGCCCAAGAGATCCGGCAAGAGCTGGATTCGAACGGCGGACCCAGCGATTGGCGGCCCAGCACACTACCACTGAGCCATGACCTAATGCCCTCCTCCCTAAATACGATATTGGTTCTCAATACAAGAGAAGCACAACACGTCGATACCTTCCTGTCATTAGGCGGGGGGAGGGTTGGTCTAGTGGTAGCGTGTTGGACTGCCAATCACTGGGTCCAAGGTTCGAATCCAGCTCTTGCCGGGTCACTTGGGCCTATGTTGGATGGCTGTTTCAATCATCCTTCACCTCATTGCCGTGTCCGCCTCCTGTCCTAATTAGCCTACTGAGTGCATAAATACAGGACGTAAAGCCCCAAGCATCCATCCAGCCATCCTGTCATTAGGCCAGACATATCATGTTTAATTTTTAGCTTCTCGGATCGACAGACCCAACAGATTATCTGCCTACGAAGGAAAAATTATTTTGTTTACCAACAATTATTGCTAAATTGACACAATAAAAAATGGAGATTTCACCTCTTTTTCGTCCTATCAACTAACCCTAGAAAAACTTTTATGAGATCCGAGAAGCTAAAGATTAATTGTGTCTGGCCTTATATATATATATATATAATACAGTGGCATCATTATATTATAGTCATAGTATTTGCTCGCAGTCTAAATATTGACCAGCCTTTCACTCCTTGCCTAACGAGCCAATAAAATGCCGCTTTTATTTAAGCAATTCTTGCTTTATTGATTTTTTTATTGATTTTATTATTGATCTTTCAGACTCATGCTAGAGCATTACTGGAGAACCTGTTCCATACAACTGCAGCAGCTTCTTGGATAATGGCAGTTCCAATAACAACAATTCAACAATGGCAGATGGTCTCAGAGCTTCGATGAAATGTCAGACGCACGTGGCGGATGTGGCGCGAGCTGCTCTGTTGTGACAATGCTGTGACAATACTGTGACACTGCGACAGGGCTGCCGTTTCAGGATATCTTTCTGTCGCGCAGGCGTCAATTGCTTTGGGATAACCATCGGAATGTTATTCAGTTGATGCCTAAGTTCTCAGAACTTCACAAATAAGGAAGCTTTGAAATTATTCATTATACATGGATACTTTTGCATAGCGACAAGCATTAATTCAATTGCTTATGGATCGCCATCGGAACGCTGCTCGGTTGATTTTTTTCTGTGTTCACACAAGGAAGCTTTGAAGTGATATAATGATGATGTGCAAATGAATGAAGTACCATGTAAGGATGAGGATTACCAAAACTTAAAATTAACCATTTTATCAACATCATTGGACATCACCTATTATAATATATCCAGAAGTTTTTCATTGAAAGGTTGTCGCCTCTTTCTAGTCGAAACTTATTATTTATTTATTATGACTAAATGGATATCATATCACTAGTTAAAGTTCTCTTCAGTGCTCATGCTTACTAGACAGCAAAAAACAATAATGTGCGATGAGCGAAAAGGTATGATCCAATGATTTGCAATGTTAAAAGGCAGGATGAATTGATGCAAGGATCGTGATACATCCAACTGATGTATGGATTATTGTACCAATTGATGTTATCATTATCATATCCAGTTTATGTATGGATTATCATAGCAATTGACGTAAGGAGTCCTACACCATTTGTAATTACGATACTATGTAATTGATGTATGGATTATCATATTATATGACATATACATCCAATTGATGTTAGGATTATTTACCAATTGATGTAATCATTATCATATCCAGTTTATGTATGGATTATCATAGCAATTGATGTAAGGAGTCCTACACCGTTTGTAATTACGATACTATGTAATTGATGTATAGATTTTCAAACATATCCAATTGATGTAAGGATTATTGTACCAATTGATGTTATCATTATCATATCCAGTTTATGTATGGATTATCATAGCAATTGACGTAAGGAGTCTTGCACCATTTGTAATAAGGATCCTACGCAATTTATGTATGGATTCTCATACATATCCAATTGATGTTAGGATTATTTACCAATTGATGTAATCATTATCATGTCCAATTTATGTATGGATTATAATAACAACTGACGTTAGGATTCTTGCACCATTTGTAATAAGGATCCTACGCAATTGATGTAAGGATTATCACACCAATTTGAAATACGGAACAATATATCAATTGATGTAAGGATGGTTATTGCACCAATTGAAGAAACTTTGAAAGGATTATCATATCCAATTTATGTATGAATTATCATAATTCATGGATAAACCATATATTTTACCTTTAAATTATCTTATTCGTAACAATGTTTTACAAGACAGTGGTTGGTCTTGTGGCAATCACGGTCTGGACTGTTATAATAATGACAGTCACAGTGACTAAAAACCAAAAAAGACTGACTTCTATGCAAGTGACTACAATTGAGATTACTAAACCTTTGAATTACAGTACACCCGAGAGAAAAACTCAGCTCATTGCCACGCCACCTAGTGGTAATATTCCGCTATTGACGCTTTTCACGTCATTCAAAGAGACTCCCGAAAGGTCGTGGATACAAATGAACACGATATTAAATTGGGAGTTGCTTTACCCTGATGTACAGCCACTATTATTTACTTCAAACACATCTAGTCAATTGTCGCAGTCAGCAAGGGAACACCATTGGTTAGTTCACCCCATTCCAGCTGTGAGCAAGTACGGGACGCCATTTTTTAAAGAAATGTACTTCACAGCGATAAATATCAGCAAAAGTTACTTCTATTCATTTGCTAATGCTGATATATTATTAACGCAATCTATCATTGACACTTTACGTGTCGTCAATAGTACGCTACCAAGAGAAACAACTATGGTAACCGGCAGGCGGATTAATATTGTTAAAAACTATACGGACCAGCCACCATTTTATAAACCGGTAGACATTTTGGATTTTGCCGCCAAAAAAGGCAAACTATATAGAACCGACGCAGAGGATTACTTTGCTATAGGAAATATACACAATTTCCCGTGGTCGTTAATAAGAAACGTTGTGATTGGTCGACCTGCTTATGATAATTATGTTGTTGGAATGGCGTGCAAACAGAACATAACCGTCATAGACGCTACGAATACCATTCGAGCTATTCATCTAAGCGGAGGTACAAAAAAGTTTGCCGGATCAAACAACAAAGATGGGCGCTATAATTTTCGGGTCATAGGTCGGTTTCCATGGGGAACGGGAATGACGACGTCAGTTCCATTTTTGACAAGTAAGAAAAAAGACGGAACGATATACATCAAGAAACGGAAAAGACGATGTTAGGCAATTATAGTCTTTATAAATATTATGACAATCAATCAGCCTTTGTTGGTGTTTGTAAAGGCATACATAATTTATACACATTCCATTTCGCTATACATGTGCAGAAGCTTATTCAAATCATTAGGGGAAACCGGGGCACATTGGGTAAAATTAAGGGGCACAATGGAATGAGGAGGGCTGGGTTTCTTTGGTTCCTTGGTTCCTGACAAGGTATGTGATATGGTGACATTGGTGAGCAATGAAATCTTGTGAATTCCCACCCTTATGTTTCTATCCTTTTATTGGCAAATTACAGCCACATGCAGAGGTTTGGTAAGAAAAAGTTTGTTTTCCTGGTACTCAACTAAATTCAAAGAGGTTTAATTCATACCAATCTGTGGACAAACCAGTGGCGTCCCTATGGGGGGTACGGGGGGCACAGGCCCCCATATTGGACCTGTGCCCCCCCCAGTAGCCCCCCCCATATGAACTTTCCAACTCTGGCTAAAGTATACAATTAGTATACATATCGCATTTTGCTGTCGGGGACAGTCGGGCTGCAAGTACAGTTTAATCTCTTATGCCTTGGATTTAAGCTCAATAGTATTGGTGATATTCATGCAAAATTCTGAGTTGCTCTGTGTTTTTTAGCATTGAGTAAAAAATTAGTAGAAGTGCAAAGCATCCCAATGTGCCCCGGTTCCCCCTGCGATGCCATATGTGTCTAAAAAAACTTCTTTATCACTATGAGTTTTTAAAAAACTATTCAAATGTTTCACTATGATCCCTGTATACAAAATCAATAGATAGGCAAGCGAGACATTTAAGTGAATTTTTGAAAAGGCCAGCGAGTGTGGTCCAAAGAAAAATTGCCCTTTAAACATTAATACTCCCATACAGCTACACTGCCCACACAGCCACACTCAACCACTATTTCAGATTTTGACCTAGTTGGCCTTCTCAGCCAATCGGCTAACGGAATGACAAAACCCTAAGGGTATAATTTATGTGACCTTCCAATTTAAAGTTAAGAAATCTTTTATAGGGAGTTCATTTTGAGTCTTTAAACTTGCTAACCACCAATTTAGCAACCTCTGAATGGGGGGATGATTTTTAATGGAGGTGTTTACACGCCACCATTTATGTAGTTAGTGAGAATGTTGATGAGAGGGTGGGTGAGAGAGTGTAAACTTTAGGCAGGAAATTGGCAATTGAAGAAGAAATCTGAAATTATTCTTTGCATATTTCAAATTATCTCGTTATTAAAATCACCAAACTACTGGTGCTGGGCTGATATTGCAGCCTACTTGTATTGATCTGAAGTAATTCTAAATAGGCCTCTCCTTTCACCATTTTTTTGGTGATTTATTTTTTGTGTGTTTACTTGGTGTTTCAAGATCAGTCAATCAATCTATCTACATTGTATCTGTATGTCTGTATATCTATCTAAAATAGCATTGCAGGATAAATGATCTGCTGGATCTATGGTATGTGAACTAAGGGAGTACAGTCATAACGGCCAACACCCAAAACGGCCAATTCTACAACGGCCACTAACCAGAACGGCCAAATTTAGGACGGCCACTAACCAGAACGGCCAAATTTAGGACGGCCAACCCCCAAAACGGCCAATAAATATATATATGCAGTCATTACATAGAGTTTATTACGTGATCCAGTAATTCCAGTTGCAATTGTTATACATAGCTACATTGTTGCTTTTTTGACAAATTTTAATTAATTATTTAGATCGACATCTTTCAGCCGACGCAAAAAGATCACAAAGTTCATTGCACCTTTTAAAGGTCACCTGAAAGCCGGCTTCAATGTAATTAGACCTATAGAGCCTAGGCTATTTAGGTTCTTTGAAAGAAAATGAAATTACTTTTCATCTGGCATATTTTTGTGTATTAGAGAAACCGCCGGAAAATAATGGGTACAAGCTGACAGCAGTCACAATTTGGTTTCATCAACTGATTCTTTTGACAATCGTAAACAGCTAGCTGCAATTAAACTATATATATATCGAGTTTCTCAATGCTCTTCTGTATTCAATTAAACCACAATAAGTTAACAAGACTGTCTCTTATGAATGTTGTGTTTAATCCAGTTAAAGTGTCAACATGGTACAAGGTAAGATCGGAATGAGGTAAACAACCGAGATTAACACGAGGTGGCGTGGCCACTGTCTAACGACTAACTCTCTACATATAGGCAGATATATATAAAGGACTTAGGCCTTAGTAAATGTTTAAGACTAAACATACAGATAGATTAAACACGAAACGAGGATAACAATTAATACTGGAGTACAAACTATAATTGTAAACTAATGATTTAACACTACAGTTTTAAGAAAATGTAGATTTATAAGACATAAAAGTTAATTTAAATGTAACCTTATTCTACAATGCGGTAACCTGTACCAAAGAGATTAATGAATAATACAAACAATGAAGTACACATGAATGTAGATGTGACTACCTTAACCCTCTTACATATCCTCTATATTATATCCTCTATATATGTAAACCAGAAATAAAGTGGAATTGTATAGGAAATACACAAAGGTGATAAGACACCAAATACAGTAAAAAATGGACATTGTTTAATAGGTAATTTAAATTACAATTTAGTCAGTCAGTGGTTGTGTCCCATTCACCAGAATTCAGCCATTGTGGGGCAAAGCGAGACCGAGTAGAGCGTCGAGGGGGTGTTGCAGGTGGGGAGCCAGTGGGAAGGGGTGTGACGGGAGGTAGGCCCATTGGGGGCAGTGCGACAGGGGGTGGAGCATCGGCAGCTACTGGCTCAACCAAGACGATCTCAGGGGGAGGAGGAGGGTTGGGCACATCGGGGGGAAGCACGACTGGGTCAACCGGGATTTCATCAACGATGGTAGTCGAGTCCGTGAGGTCACTGGTTTCGTCATGGTCTAAACCACGAATGGGGCCGTCGTGGTGATGGTCCAGCACATCCGTCACCACGGGATAGCAATCACACATGGGTACCGTGTACAATTTGGCCCGGAACTGAGACTGGGTGAATTTACGAATCGAACAGTTGGTATCATCGGTGGCAACAACAAGGTACCTGTCGCGAGCTTTGGTCTTGTCCCGTTCAGCTTTGAGGTATACGAGATCGCCAATGGTAAAATGACGATGGTTTCGGGACACACGGCCCTTAACTTTAGACACTGCACTAGGACCATGATTTTGCGAACGTGAGAAATGCTGTTGACGAATAAGTTGCCGATCATCCAATGGTAACTGTTCTCCTGTGATTTGGTCGCGTTGAGTCCATATCTCACGGGACGATAAACCGCATTCTCTGAGGCGGCCATTCATGTTGGCAGTTGCAAGAGCTAAAGTTACTCCTGACAAAGGACCACCATCAGGGCACAGACGAAGACACTCTAAACCCAACTCACGAATGCATCTTTCAGCAACAGGGTTTTTATTGACGTTCTTGGCCTGGCCAAGAATTATTTGAATGCCAAGAGATTTTAAGAGGGGGTCATTAGTCAGGGGGGATAGACCTGGGGCACAATCAACACGAATGGTAATAAGGTGGTCTCCAAGGGAACGAAACTCAGCACTGAGTGACACAATGGCATCTCGCAGAGTGACCCGCTGTTCATTGGGGACAAACGTTGTAACAGTGTATGACGATACTGTTTCTCGGAGAATCATTACAAGTTGACGATTGCGCTTCATGATGTCTAGGCTAAAAGACGAGCCAATTTGGTCAGGTGGGTGCGAGGTGGTCTGAGCATGAAGGTGCTCTGGCACTGTACGAAGCGAGGCACAGTGGTGGCATGCAGAGCAGACGGCACTGACAGCTTTATCCATGTCAAGTGCAAAGTAATGACGGGTGAGAACCTTCTTCATCTGGTGAGGGCTAGGGTGATTTAAGCGCAGATGAACCGCGGTAATAAGACCATCCAACACTGAACGGGGCACAACAATACGGTCTCGAACTGGCTGAAAGGGCTGTCTGTCAGGAACAACCAAGAGGCTGTCAGTAGCAATTTGGGCAACCTGGAGGTATCGTCTGACATCGGGGATATTCGACACCTTTTTGGAAGGTCGAGTGCCTTGAGTTAAGTGCGAGTGGGTACGACGAAGGTCACTGCATTCCAATTGGGTAGCTTGCCAGGCACTGCGATTGGTGAACGGCATACGGACCGACCCGGTGAGAACATCAGAGACAGTAGTAGATCGCACAACTGAGTCAGCCGCTTCTTGAATAAACGGCACAACTGGCACTGGTGGTTTTCACAGGTCAAGGGGTGCCTACTGGAATAGTCAGAGGGGAGATTGGCAACACCGGCAATATGCCGCACATGAATTTTGTAACGACTGACCACTGATAAGAAAGTAGTGACTCTGGCACTATTGGAGAATTCACCACGTAGAAGTTTTTCAACGGCTTGAACACATGGGCGACTGTCAGTGAGCACTTGGGTCTGATGAGTGGATTGTGTGATGAAGGGTGAAAAATGCTTAATAGCGGATCCAATACATAATGCTTCCACTTCACACGGTAACCATGTTACTTGATTCTGGCGGAGCTTAGCGTTAAAGAACCCTGCAAGCAAGAGCTTATCGTTGCGGGACACATACAGAGTAGCAGCTAAGCCGTGGGCTTTAACAGAAGCGTCAGTTACAATCCATAAAGAGTCATCTGGACGCGGCAATGTGATAGAGCGAGCATTACGCAAGTTTTGTTTGGCTTGAGAAAAGGAAGCCAGAAGTTCATCAGTCCACTTAATTTTGTCTTTAGATGGCCGACCAGCACAAGCCATGTCTAGGGGGTGAAGCAAATCGGCGTAACCAGGAAGCACTCGGGAAAGGACCTTGTACGCTCCAATGAAGGAACGCAAGTTGTGAACAGTCGTGGGTGGCTCAACAGCAGAAAGGGCAGAGAGCCTGTGAGGGCTCGCACAGAGGGTGCCGCTAGACCAGATCCATCCAAGTACGACTGTGGATTTTGGGCACACAATGGTTTTGGAAGCATTTAGAACTAGGTTATTTCGTTTAAGTGCACTTAAAACTTTTATCCAATTTGAGAGAATAGCATCGGGAGTGTCGCCTCCCACATATAGGTCGTCTGCAATTTTGGCGACCCAACCTTCTTGAATGAATTCGCCCAATACTCTGCTCATGAGTTCTTCAAGACTGGTCTCCGAGCCAGGCATGCCCATAGCAGATCTTGTGTAGACTCTAATGCCTTTGAATGGTGTACTTACACCACAGTATTTCATTGAAGCGGGCGAAAGGGGAATTTGATAGAATGATTGCTTCAAATCGGTCACTATGATGTACTTCCAGTGGGCGATGTCTCTCAGGACACTATCGACATTAGGCATGAGTGAAGGCTGGGGTTTGCTATATTTGGCGACCTCGCCAAAGGAAGTGACCAACCGGGAGCCACCATTTGGTTTTTTAACCAAAAAGGACAAGTTGAGGTATTCCACGGTGCAGTTTACTTGTTCGGGTTTAGCGAATACTCCAACGGCTTCGAGATCGTCAAATTTTTGTTGAAGGGCCATCATGTCCTGTCTGTTGTAGTGAGGCAAACGACCTTTGCGCTGAGGGGGTAATGTAGGGCCGATGTTCACGACAGCCTGTATTTTACCAGAAGCACCATTGTACTTGGGAATGGAAGGGTTAAACACGCCATCGAAGTCGAGATTAGCGTCAAGGAAACGCTGGCGCATAGCAGGTGTCAAACACTGGTCCAGGTCTATGGCAATGCCAGAGCTGTGGGGTACACGAGGCGGGTCGAGTACCGTGGTTGGTGCAGACGGGACAACACAGGGAGGGGTCGGGTCTGTTCGTACGGTAGCATGATCATCAAGGTCAACAGTTGTAATTGGGCGAATCTGACACAATTGTTCATAACGTTGAACCTTGATTGGTGTTTCGGAGGAATTGGCAATCCGAAGGCTGTGATTAATGGCAGTGATTGCCTGAGGTGGAGGCCAGGCATGAGAGGGATCTTTGCCAATGTTAGAGGGGGCATCCATTCGTGGTTCTAGGGCCCAGCATGTATCGGGAGTAAGGTCAGATGGGGTAGTAAGTTCCAAAAAGTCTCCCGGCAGGATAACAGACTGCTTGCCAGGGGCACGCAACAGAGTCGCAGCTTGTGCGCGGCGAATGCAGGCAGTGGAAGCAGTCTGGGGGCCATAATACACAATGTCTTTTCCCCGAATCACGATTTGGTTTTTGGCGGGTCTAGTTGCTATGTCATTGGTGACCAAAAACGGGTTGCCTGCCAGAATGTCCACATCCAACTGCTTAACTACCAACGCATCTAACTGGAATTCCATGCTATCACGGGTCAGGGTACAATGAACTTCACCGACGACATCTAACAAGGTAACACCGTCGGCCTGACGGGCCATCTGGCTGGCCGGTTTGACATGCAAACCCACATCTGTTGCCAAGCGATGACAAATTAAGTTAGTAGTGGCGCCTGTGTCAAGAGTCAGACGCACTGGATGTTGACCCGAAAAACAGTGAAGAAATGGGGACTGCACAATATTAACACGTCGAGCTGCAGGAGCATCAAGTAGCACGGACAGTTCAGGCTCAGGCTCGATAGTGTCTTGGAGCCCTTCCGGGTACTCTTCCTCTGATAGCTCTGCGACGAGACGAGATCGAGCCATGAATTGGCGGTCTGATTCAGGCAGGAATCGGCAACCACTCAGGTTGTGTGTATTAAATGGTCGACCAGCAGTTTTGCACAGAACACAGGATTTGACACTGGGTCGCCGTTTGGAGAACTTGCTTGTGTAAGCGGGTGCCGCAGCACGCATCACCTTGGCGTCATCCTGACTGCGGAGCTCATCAAGCAGGGAGGGGATAGCCATAGATATGTCAGGTTTGAGCGAGGCTAAAGTTTTGTTTCGTAGCTCGGGGCCGTATCTCTGCTTGACAAGCTGAGGAAGGCCAGGATTAATGGCCTGAAGCCAAAGTAGGACCACAGTATTTTCCAGGGATGGGGAAAGATCTTCATCCGCAGTGACGGCGGCACCATGATGTGTTAATCCGCAGGTGGTGGTCAGTAAATTGTCTTCAAAGAAGGCCATGAAACGTTGATAGAGGTCTTCGTGTCTTTCATCAGGTAACAGGGAGATGTTAACCATGTCAATGAAATGCCCACCTGTGGACTGGTGGCCATAGTGTGCCCGAATTTTCTGCCAAATGTCACTCAACGAGGTAGAGTTCTTCACAATTGAGTTGCGACTAATAACTGCACAATAATTGGCAATCTGGCCCAGCATCAAATCAAGATGAATCACCTTCTGGGCTGCTGTCTTGCGAATATTTGCAGGTATGGGTTCACCATCAGCTTCTAGTCCCCGGTTACGACCGGCAGCATCAGCAGTTTTCTTTGTCCACACAACACCCTCAACGAGAAAGGGGGCAAAATTGGGGTCAAGTGAAAGTATGTAAAGCAAATTCTGCCTCCAATTTTCGAGGGAGGTGACAGTTTCAGTTTTTGTGAGAGGCCACTGCTTTGGGGCTCTCTGTGCTGCCATAATGATGGATTAACAAGGAAACACGTGGTGAGCGATAATACGTGAATTAGAGTCTTGTACACAAACAGTCACTGCACATGCAGACAAACACACATCCAGCTGTAGAGGGTGAGCCAAGTTGAAGATCCTCGTTTTGTTGAGGCTATGAGTCGATACCGCTGCCGCCACGACAATAAGTTAACAAGACTGTCTCTTATGAATGTTGTGTTTAATCCAGTTAAAGTGTCAACATGGTACAAGGTAAGATCGGAATGAGGTAAACAACCGAGATTAACACGAGGTGGCGAAATAGTAAGAAGGTCATAATTTCTCAAAAAAGGCCTACCACGGCACGGTACTTTAGTTAAAATTATTCAGTTTTTAATTGCCATGGATATCTTTTAACTGCAAGTTGTATTTTATGTGGAGTTGGCAGATTTAATAAACTAATAGGCCTACAGGTATTTCCAGACATCAACAAAGTGTATGTGCTACAGTTAGCTACATTTTGTTGTGATGATTGCTTGTCTGGAAATAATGAAGTAAACTGATACATTACTACATTTTGTTGCGCCACATTTTAAAAGGTCGTGAACCTTTCTCACTATGGACCTATTTATATTTCTTGGTGCACTTGATTGTCTTGAAGAGACGTCTCAGTGGTAATTTACTTATTTTTGCGAACTTTTTTCTTTTCATACTAGTCTTATTTATGTAGGCCATAAAATAAATTTCAAATTGATTTCAACCCGCAGTTCTACTTGAAGCTGTGAAGTCAGGCTAGTCAGCATGTGTTTATACACATATTTCACCTTTTTGATGAATTCTAAATTTGAGATTTGTCTGGAAACTTTATTAATGAATTGTTTTAGAGAATAATTCTATGACATTATCAATTTTTTTCTTAATTTTTCACTACTGCTTAATTGCTGTTCAAACATTCTGCACATTAAGACACGTTTTTTGTAATCATGCATGCATTCATTGTTCAATTAAACAAACAACAGTGTCAATGAAAAGCAATTCATCTTCACACCTTTTTAAGGACAATTAGTAAAGAATACCTGCTCCAGACTGTATGTCTCCTCACTCTCCTGTCAATAATTAAGCAAAAGGAAAAAAAAGAACAAAAATTGTTTATTAGGCAATATTATTATCATGCACACAGGCCTATTATTTATATGAGTTTATAAAATAAATGTATGCGTTAAGTAAAGGTGAAAAGAACAAGAAACAAAACAAAGTGTTTCAAATAAATCACAATTGAGTTAATTTGAAAATCGGGTGCATGTAGTCTATTAGTCAAATTTAAGAATGCGCAAGTAAAAAATTGACTTTATTACGTCTGGAACTTAAAAACTTTGCTACATTTGTTGCGTTGCACTTGCTTACAAGAACTGCACATATTGTTAGAAGTTGTTATCTCAAAATTGAGATATATATATGTACATGATATTGTACAAAAACATCGAATAAATATCAATAAAACAGATCAGTAAAACTGTTCAGTTCTTTAAGCATGCAAAAATAAACAACTAAATGACTGAAATAATTGTTTTGGCCGTTTTGGGTGATGGCCGTTATTGCAAGTGGCCGTCCCCCCTGGTGGCCGTCATTGAAAGTGGCCGTCGTTTGTAATTGGCCGTCTTGATTTTGGCCGTTTTGACCGTCCCCCGAACTAAGACACCTCCATTTTGAACCCCTGGGTTCTTGTTTAAGCAACAGATTTATGGTTCAAAGACCTACCCATGGTGCTGCGCAGCACCCAATTCACAATACAAGCTTAATGACATTGTTTTGGCTGGGCAACTCCTGCACTGTTTTGCTGTTTTTGCTGTTCCTTTAATTGCCCATGCATAAAAGGCCAGGTTAAAATGATATGCAATTGCAACAACTATAGTATGAACAAGTGTGTACGGCAAAATATATCGGTCTAAACTTGACAGTGCCTTGATTTTCAAAAACGATGCTTTTTTTTAATGTCTTCGCAATATTGTGATATAATATATACCAAAGATACAAGCACGGATAAGTGGTAACTGCTGAATAAAAATATATGAAACTGAATTACCAGAGTTGGTTATGATTTCATTTGGTGTTGGTTCAACGGGATAATTTTTCAAAATACATTTCAAATATCTTGCAATACTAAAACGAAATGTGTCTTTAAAAAAAAACGCTTGAAATTTCTGCGAATTACATCTGATCGGTATATTGATGTGTATGAGATCCAACAAATCCCGCCTTCCTCTTATCCACGTTTTATACATACAATGTTGGTACGAAGAGCAAAGAAAAATACAAAAGAAACTCATGAAAAATCTGAACTTTAAAAATCAGCGGACAGAATTTTGAGTTTATTATCCAGTTATTATCCTTAAAAAAACTTGGGTCATCTAACTTTTGTCAGGTGGGACAGACTGACAAATTTGCCAACGTAACTGCAATACCCTTTGTCAAATGTATCCTGGAGCATAAAGAGTTTTTCAAATTGAAACATAAAGAGAAAAAAACGCTTAAAAACTTCATTAAATCCCTGACATTGCAATGTGTGACCAACACACCAAATGATCTTTGATGTGATAAATAAAAAGGTGACAGATGTGATAATTATGATCAGTGATTGTCTATAAATTTTGTAAGCAATATTAAGTTCAGTTGAATCAATGCTGATTTAGTGATTAAGAGAGGTGACTCCCTTTTGACGACTACACTATGTGTACATATTTTTACCCTTGACAATGTATACATTGTAGTTACTTCTCGAAAATTTGTCTGTCTAGCAGGCAGGTGGGTATCTGAACAACGGGCGTCCCACTTGTGTATTGGGCAGTAATGCCAAAAGCATAGCATGTATGTTTTTATTTTTGGCATATTATTGCATCTTTTATCCTAGTTGTGCTTTTTAGGGGTCTAATCCACATGACAATAATACTTTCATCGAAAAATGTGAAATGTGAAAAAACTGCTGTACTTTAATATGTTACGGAAATTTCAATATATATATGGTATGTATTAAATACCTAAGATATGCCTTTGATTGTAGGGTCTAAATGCTGTGAGAGAAATGACTGACGAAAATTGTCCCTGGAGGGCCACTTAATTGATTCCACTGCCTGCTAGCCTGTGATCGAGTAGTAGAGGGTATGCTGCCATGCAGCCTACGTTTCTTCATTCAGAAGTTTTTAATAGACGGTATATTGATGTATCCCTTTTATATTTCTATTATATTTATGTCTATCACAACACAAATTTAACAAAGAAATATAAATATTGCACAGCTGTTGAAAATTCAACCTTGCACACTGTTAATATTTGGTTGTAAAATATACAGAAATTATAAGAAATATTTATATATCCGTATTTAAAAACATGGCTTGGCTGCCAATCGCTGGGTCCAGGGTTCCAATCCAGCTCTTGCCGGGTCACCCGGGCCTATGTTGGATGGCTGTTTCAATCATCCTTCGCCACAATGCTGTGTCCTCCTCCTGTCCTAATTAGCCTACCAAGTGCATAAATGCAGGACGTAAAGCCCCAATCATCCGTCCAATTCGAAAAGGCAGAGACGGAACATCAGAGGGAATACCCTTGATAGCACTGCAAATCCTGGATGGGACAGTTGCTATAACCAAAAGTACTACCTGTTCGATTAGCTAATTGGGCAATATTTTCAGGTACCAGAAAGAACTTTAGGAAAAGTACAGTAGCAGCTTTGGCACATTTGCACTTGTGGGATACTTGGATTGGGATAATGTAAAAGCATTGTCAGTACTTTGGCAGAGAAGTAGCAATTCAGGCTAAGACTCGTCATCCTCCCATGCAGTACCCTGCCTACACAGCAGCCCTCAGCCACTATTCCAGGCATTGACATAGTTTGCCTTCTCAGCCAATCAGCTAACGGGATTCAAAAACCCTAAGGGTATAATTGATGTGACCTTCCAATTTGAGGACAAGGAATCTTTATAGGGAGGTCATTTTGAATCTTTAAACTTGCTAACCACAAAAATAGCAACCCCTTAATGGATAACAGATGGGCTATTCTGGGTATTAGAGAGAAGATAGTGCGATAAACTCCCATTAAAAAGTAGTTTACACCATTTTGAAAACAACAGGAATGTCACATGCCAGGAATGACCAGTAGCTCATGAATATCCAATTTTTACCCCAAATAGTTACTTTTGCAGCCTGTGTGGGCAGGGGTTGTCTTGGCAGGGTGAGACTTAAGAATTTCTGGCACCCAAAAACGCATGCCAAATTGGCTAATTGGGCAGCTAGTACTTTTGGTTGCAACAGCAGTCCTATCCAGGATTGGCAATGTTGTGTTATTTATAGATTTGATAACTCCAGAGTCGGGATATTTCGCTGCAGTTTTGAAATTGAAATCATCATTCATAGTGATAAGATTATTTTTCCATTTCAATTGCATCTCTTCGACCATCATTTTGTACCCCATCATCAACCAGACTGACCTTCAAATGCTTCATCGCGTGTAAAAGTTTTAGAAAATTTTCAATGTGTTTCAGTTTGTTGTAGATTTGAATTTCTAAGATCTATATCACATTAAAATTTTACAATTCACGTCTTTGTTCGAACACATAATCAAAACACTGATTTTCAAGTGTACATTTTGCCGTCAGCTGATCGGTACACCATGTTTTGAAAGGGTAAGGAGTTTAAATTTGTTTAGCTTTACAATTTATTTCATCACAAATTATGATGGTAAATAAACATAGGTTCTTGATAAATGATTAGATTGAGAAGACAATTAACCTATTGAAATGACTAATAATATTATGTCTTCATAATCAGATACTACTTTTTAAAGTTTTTGTGTACATTAAAATTAAAAACAATGAATTTTTAGTAGGTGGTTCAAGAGACGTACACCCGATGTCTATACCAGGATCACAATTAGAATTCTTATCCAAGACAAGTATTATTAAATTATAAATTTGGTGATAATTCAAGAAATGGATTCAAAGCCAGATCAATGACTTGACCAAGGGATTTCGACAACTCTTAATTCTCCAAGCTCTCCTTATTAATTATTCTGAAGAGCAAAATTACCGGACGATATCAAAATTCACTCACTACTTATACAACACTTGGAATACATTTGCAACTCACTGTTGTTCAATCTTAAAGTAAAAAAAAAACACAAATTTTTTTTTTCTTTTTATTCAAATTTAATAGCAATCAACAAGTCAGTGGATTTTTCTTTTAAAATGTCAAAACTGAAATTAAGGATACACATGGCAGTTATTGGATTAGCCTGTGCTGTGATATTGCTAAAATCGACTAAATATGATGCTACGGATCATCTGTGCAAAGTTTTGAATGGATCGAGAGAGGTGGAGAATGTCCACAGTATACGACAAATCGTTGGATTGCAATATAATTTGGGAAAATTGCAGAGAACTACAACACTTTTTGCCTCATACCAGGATTACAGTGAAGATTTAATTTCCCACATTCACGAACAGTGGTTGGATTATTCGGCAAACGATAACAACAGTCGAAAAGATGGAAAATTGAAACTCGTCGAAAAGTCAGAATTTTTTAAAGACAGGTTAAAAAAGATGAAAAAATGGCAGTTAGTGTGATTTACAATGTTTTGAAATTTGGACTATCCACAATATTTTGTCTTCAAGAACTGGAATGAGGAATAATACAATAGCTATGCAATAAGTATGCATGTTTTCCAGCTTTTTTTTTTCAGAAAAATAATGACAGTGCCAGTGTCATGTGTTTGTTTGTTTGTTAGTTTGTGTTTTTCGCAACTGCAGCACCTTAGTGTGCTATATCGAGGCAGGCGATCGCCGTAGGATGATGAGATGAGAAGGCTGTGAGTCTGGCACATACCCTATTAATTCAGGGATGCCCAGGGTCTTTCAGTTGCCCCAGCATAGAACACTGGATCAGTGATGGAAATGGAAAATTTTCGACGGGGGAGCTCACGGCTCGTGTGGCAGCGGCTCGCCGTTCTAAATTTTTTAAAAGAGAAAGAATTCTTCCACCAGAGCATAATCATGCCTAAAAATACCATGAGGACTGAAAAAGTAACATGATAATTGTAATTTTACCACTGCTCATTGGGGGAGCTGTAGCAGGGTACAGCTCCCCCTGTTTTTTGGTCAAGGGAGCTCAGCTCCCCCGAGCTCCCCCCCATTTCCATCACTGCCCTGGATACAACCCGCCTCCATTTAATGTCCCATGGGCTCGGACTAAAGTGAGTTCCCGGGTTGAGATTTCAGTATCATGTGTTCAGCTAACATCTAACTTGGACGATTCAGCTAAAGAGCCAAGTTGTCACGAAAGAAATGCAATGGAAAATTTGCTCTGACCTAATTGGCACTGAGCATGCTCAGACATGACCTCGTTTCCACTGGGCATGCTCAGACCTATTGAGCATGTGCAGAGAGCAATAACAAATGGTGGCCATTTTGAAATTTCCCTGATTCAAACTTTCAAGGCCAGTTTTCACCTTGAGCTACTTCAGGTTCGCACATGAGACAAGGCTCATATTAAGCTAAATTTTGTGAGGAATTTTTTGGTATAAGGTGAAAACTGGCCTTGAAAGTTTGAATCAGGGAAATTTCAAAATGGCCACCACTTGTTATTGCTCTCTGCACATGCTCAATAGGTCTGAGCATGCCCAGTGGAAACGAGGTCATGTCTGAGCATGACCAGTGCCAATTAGGTCAGAGCAAATTAATTTTCCATTGCATTTCTATTGTGACAACTTGGTTCTTTAGCTGATAATCATATGATCATCCCCCCCCCCAGGTTCATCCTAGGGGGGGGGATGCATCCCCCCATCCCCCCCAGGATCTACGCCCCTGCAGAGAAGTGAGCTATTTATAGACACACAGCACTGCAGCGCAGTGACTGTCCCCCACACCAAGCCCTAATAAGTCGAGCAGTGAAAAGAGGAACAAATCGTAGAATTGTGTTAAAAGACAATAGCCCTATCCAGAAAAATAACACATTGACAAGATAAATAGTATATAATTTATGCTCACCACACATGTAAGACAAGACATTATATCGGTTTTCACTCTTCAGCTTCTTAAATTTTCTTGAGGCGCTTTTTCTTAGGTTGCTCGGTATGACAACAAAAGCTATAGTCTCGATTTTTTTATTATGATGTCAAATAAGCGATAAAATATTGTGTAAGCTTAAAAACTTATGTCTGCCAGTGTCTGGCATGTATACATCCTTTTTTAGATGGGGAGGGTGGGGGGGCGGCACTACCTGAGGCAGTGAGAGGCACAGAAATGTCAAATATTCAATTTATACAAATTACTCATTTTAATTTGTTAATAAAAGAATGTTAAACGTACAGGTGTTTAAAGGGTTTTATTTTGCTCATTCACAGGCTGAAAGATTATGTGATTTTATGTCATTCAAAACTTAATCAATACTGGCAATAATAATGTTCTTTGCAATGAAAAAATCCTGAAAAGATGCTTAAACATCCAAAAAGACATGCTTAAGAATGGTAACAGAAAGAATTGGTTAGAAGAGTATGTCACATAATAAATAGCTGCGAGATTGAATATGACATCAGTAATATTGAAAACCCTGAAAATGTGTCTAGTAATGTTAAAACTAAGCTTTACGGTGGTGAGCAAGCGCAACTAATCGCCTCAATAAATGATAGCATACAACAGCCTAAACTAAGAACATATAAACTCTATAAAACTGACTGTCGTTTAGAACCCTACCTTCTCTTAAGAATTAACCGCAAAATGTTAACCAAAATTGCTAGATTTAGAACTAGTTCACACAGCTTAAGATTGAAACAGGGCGACATCAGAGGCCAAAATTGCCAGCCCCAGAGAGAATTTGTGAAAAGTGTACTTTGGATATACCTGAAGACGAAATACATTGCTTGACTGTATGCCCCAGCAATGCAAGCCATCGACGTAAACTCTTTTTAACAGCGTCTAAATTTATTGGTAACTTTCAGTCATTGGATAATAAAAATAAATTTGTTGAAATAATGAAATGCAAGGAACCTGAATTGGTAATTAGTCTGGGGAAGTTCTTACAATTAGCCGATGTGTGAAACAGATATCTCCTACATCCACATGATTATGTTAGAAAAATAATGCTCTGTATATAATAGAAGTAAATGAATGCTTAACATGATACACACAATTGTTTTATAAAATGTCTATTTACCAATTTACCATATCTTTATTTGTATATTTATGTAACATGTAACATCAGTATGTGTAGTGTGACTCCTTAATTAGTTATTTTAAAACTGGTTGTGTAACGATAAATAAAATATCATTAGATTACTTTTTTTAATGTCCTAGATAACTCTCCTAAATTTTTTAGTAATTATTATATATTTAATAATAATCTTAACTGGTAATTAATGGTCAATGAACAAAATTTATAATATTATACAATATATATGTATCTGAAGTACAGGACCTGAAAAAGATGGACTAAAATGTGTATATTTCTATTTCTTAATTATTCGACTAATTGGGTGGCTGGAACCTGCATTAACTTAAAACAATTATTTTATGTTATGTATGTATTGTATATGTATTGTATGTATGCAACCTTTGCGGATATATCAGGGTGTATTCTATGTTTTTATTATTATTTTAGCCTATGTTGTTCCTAATTGCTTTTGCCTGACATATGTATCATTTTTGATATTTAAATGTCTAATAAAATTTATATATATATAATAATGCTGGCTTCAGTTATTGCTCATAACATATTATTAGAAATAAGAATATTATTTTGTTTGGGGGGGGGCATCCCAAAAATGGTAAAATTGGCAAATGCCCCAAAAATGCCTTGTCCAGTTATGACAAGAGAAGATGGGAGTTAGTCAAAACTTTCTGTCAAAAATAGAAACCCCAGAAAATTCCAGTGTGGCATCTATCTGGTTATCGTGTTGCAGATCGCATACATAGCCGTCATCATAACGTGACATAATTAACGAGTGCAAATATTTAAATTTAATCTCTTGGAGGGAGATGCATCCTGCCAACCCCCCCCCCCCCCTGCATGTCCATCCCTGCCCCCCCCAAGTCTGCCCCCCCCCCTCGGGTTTCATTTGAATTTTTTAGCTACAGTGCAGTTTTTAGTCCTCCAGAAAAGTGCCTAAAACAAACTTACTTGTTTTCGGCAAGGCGATTTTTACTGGCGACACACACATGTGCCCGTAAGACATACAACATGATAAACTGACTGTAGGCGTATTTCAATTATGAGTTGCCCCTGGGGCAATTATGCTAAATATAATATTAATTATATTAATTAGCAGGTAGTAGTCGTGGGATATTATAGGGAAACCCTACGAGTCAGTGATCTGTTTGGTCAGATCAGACGAGGTGGGCGCGTAGCGCCCTCCGAGTCTGATCTGACCAAACAGATCACTGACGAGTTGGGTTTCCCTTTTATCCCCCAGCCACACCTTTATCATTGTAAGCAAAGAGTAGCACAGGAATCAATTTCTCTATATCATAGTATGATAAAATGTTGATTTTAACTTAATCTAGGCTAAATTTGCCTATATTGAGGCTGATTTGACGCGCCAAAGTTTGATTTTATGGGATTTGCTTTTCTGAATTTCATGGAGGTGCAGCACATCAGAAAAGTATCCTATGAATATGAAACCTTCACAAATTTTGCAAAATACATTTGTCTTACAGAAAACAAAATATCAAGATGCTTAATTAATATGCGAGAGAAAGATAATTTTTTTATTGAACAAGGAACTATTATTTTTGTCCTTTTTCTAGATATTTCACACTCACAACTTTGTAAAGGCATCATTCAAACAATACAAATAATAGAACAATGAAACTTTCAGACATGTTTGTTAGTGTGGTTTCCTAGAGTCGCAGCAAGTTTAATGTTCATAGACTAAAAACTCAAAGCACAAAAAAATTGAAACCATAACAACCTTTTTTGCATTTAAGTTGCATTTTTGAACTTTAAAAGTTCATTCCCATTTGTTTCTCACATCGCCGGTACAAAAAAACTATTCCATGTATAGTTCTGTACTTTTCACACAATGTCTTACATATACCTGGTAACACTCATGCCAATTTTTAAGGTTCTATGTTCTACTGGTGCGAAGCAATCAGTTTTTAGCCACCACAGAAACAACAATTTTCAGGTCAATTTTCATGATATTTCCCTTACTTTTAACAACTTTTTCCGACTTTTCTTTACTAATACCTCTGTTACTTTTTATCAGTATGCCATAAAACCATAATATTTTTGGACAATACCCAATATACACTGTTAAAGGATTCCTGAAAGTTTGAAGGTGCTAAGATGATCATTGCCTGAACAGTTATCCTTCAATCATAGTCATGTTGTTTGAAAATTACGCACAGTTTTCACTGCTCAGCAGGCAGCAAGGTGCTGTGTTGTGCTGTGTTGCTATGGTAACTCAGGCGTGTGATCTGAGCAGGCAGACCACACACCACAGATCACACTCTGTGGTGGCTGATAATGCACTTGATGGGGGATAAACGTTCCGCACACGGTAACCTGACCCCCCCCCCCCCACCGGAATTATCTGGATCCCCCCACCCTCCAGTCATAAATTCTGACGGTCCCTTAAATTCACAAACATTTCAAAATTCTCCGAATGACTTTTCCAAAATCCAAATATTAAGGAAAGACTCCTGGGAGGCTGCCCCCAACCTGCTGCGCCTATAAATAAATTAATCCAACTTACCTGGCTGATTCCCTCATATCAGCTGCTCACTTCAAGGGCATGCATTCGAGCTTACTCAGCTTAGGGAATAATAACCTGAGAGCATAAATGTCTCTGTTTCAGCTTGAGCACATGGCTTTTCCAAATGGCGCGAATTTTCTCTCACTCTTATACAAAACACGAGGTGGCGCAAATATCGATAAAATAGTGCTGCCACCTATCTTTTCTGTGCTTGTTTATCATTTTCTGATAATTTCCGGAGAAGGCGGTGTTGGATCATTTTGGTAAGAAAATGTCGTTTTAATTGTATTCTAGAGCTTGTAAAACATCCAAGAGATGCTGGAGTGTTTGGAAACATCACATGTAACAGACAGAATCGTCTGAGCATTTCTAGACCTGCATTGAATGATTTCTTTCTCAGCAGTCAGCAGCTTGATGCAGATCTGCAGATGATGATCAAAATCATGCAATATTGATGCAAGATTTGTGGATTGGTGATTTATAGAAATCAATACTGATATTACACCCCTTCTTCATAGGGTACATAATATGGTAATTATTGGCAGGAGAAATTAATCATCATGATTGAAGTTTATTTTCATTACAGGGATTGAGGGAGGAGGGGGGGGGGGGTCAGAATTGGTGGGGTTTAATAAACTTAAGGGTGCTGGTGACATGGAGGGGAGGGAGGTTGATGGTCGGGCCACTCTCTGATACATTGAATCCTAATTTTGATCATGTCGATCCAATAATTTGTGAGTTTGAGGTGTACTGCTGACGACTTCTGATTTCGACACGACAGTTGAATTCGACATGTGCACTGGAGGGTTCAAAGTGCATTTAGACTGGTGATTCACCTGCAGCATCACTAGTTGCTGTGTTGGTCATGATGTCAACAACTTGCTGGACTGATTGAATCGTTTGCCAGGCAGGTTGGTGAGTGGCGAACTCAGCTGTCCTGTCGAAAATAGATGGCGTTGATGGTAGTGATTGGCATAATCTGAGGTGTCCGGTTACTTTAATATCACATTTTTCTCGATCCTTGTACTTTTTTGGCAGTGGCGGATCCGGGGTTGGGTCACTGAGTTCTATGAGTAATAGCATTTTCAATAAAGTATGCTACGACATGGGCTGCGAATGCCCTAACAAGCCCTTGGCTACCCAAAGACCATGCACTGGGTGTCTGGATCCGCCACTGGTAGGAGTTCTACTACTGAATACAAATATGTGTTATTACTAATGATAATTTGCATTTCAGATTACAAGAAAAAAGACTGGATTGAAAAAAAATCTTCGTGTTCCACTCCGCTCAACTCCCGAGTAGTTATGGAGTTTGCAGAATTCATTAAGACCCCAATGGTGGACGGGGTGACGCTGTATCGGCCGAACACCATGCCAATTGAGGGTACATTGTGCGTCACTGGGCATCACCTAATTCTGTCGTCAAGACGAGACCAACGTGAGGAGTTATGGGTAAGACTAAAGGACTAATGACGGATTTCAGAAATTGTCGTCATGACATTGTCTGTAACTATTGTCTGTAATCCTTAGAACAAGCGTCACAGGGGAGGTTGCATGCAGTGATGGAAATGGGGGGGGGGAGCTTAGGGGAGAAATGTGAAGGGAGCACTTACAAGTAATTCCCAGTCTAGGTTTAATCATTATCTTATAGTGCAAAACACATTGTAAATTTATGTTGTCTCAACAGCTTCAACCATAGGTGTATTGTCTTGTTAAAGAATAAAAATTCTTGATCTAATATCCATTGCTTTTTACTCAGAGTCATTTAGCAACAGATCTTCAAAAAGGGGGCGGGTTGGTCTTATGGTAGTGTGCTGGACTGCCAAACACTTGGTCCAGGGTTCGAATCCAGCTCTTGACGGCTCACCTTGGTCTATGTTGGACGACTGTTTCAATCATCCTTCGCCTCATTGCCGTGTCCTCCTCCAGTCCTTATTTAGGCTAATTAGCCTACCAAGTGCATAAACACGGGACATAAAGCCCCAATCATCTATCCATCCAGCAAATCTTCGTAGCTTCTTTTCTTTTTACTTTCAGCTGCTGCACAAACGAGTGGACAGTCTGGACAAGAAGTACTCTGCCGCCTCCGGAATGCTGACCTTCAAGTTGAAGGATTTCAAGGTCATTCAGATGGACATCCCCTCCGTGGAGGACTGCATGAACATTGCCCAGTCCGTGGAGCAGCTCTCTAACATCGGTAAGAGGACAAATTTGGAATTTACTCTGTATGTAGCTTTGGGTTTTTCAGGAACCACCAATATTTTCTTAACTTTATCCGATCCGGTTTTACCTTATTTTAGTATTGCAGTATACATAGTAGAAGTCACATCAAAATTTTAGCCCATTCTATAAATATTTACCTTTACCAGAATGCACTTGAGGTTTATAATGTCATTCCTCAAGTAATCAAACTTGAAAATCCTCAAGATATTCCAAAAATCAATGAAGTGATCAATACTTTTGGTCAAATTAGGGTTTCTGAGTAAGTTACGGGAGGGCAATTCAAATCTGGAATTCGTTGCTAAGACCAGTAAAAGGCCTCCGCTGATTCTTGAAATGTATAGCATAAGAAGTTCACAACTTAACTCTAACATGCTTTAGGCAACAGGCTTAGATGTTACAAGACCCGAAATAGTTCATAGAGTCAATAGAAAAAACATCTGCTGAATTTGTTGACATGTATATCGCCATGATGAACGTCGCCAACCAAAATAAAATCTAAAAAGCTGCTAACTACCACGTCTACGATTGGTGTATTACAATTATTAATTAAAATTTCCCAGCTGCAGTAATTTACAAATGGTATCCATTCAATACTTTCATATTAAATTTTTTACTAGTCTTCGCTATTGAAGTCTTACAACTCTTCTACCTCATTCAATCGATGCATTTTTATTCTAGACAACATAAACCTGTACTACCCCTTCTTCTTCCGACCGATGTTCGACATTATGGAGAACGGATGGCAAGCGTTTCTCCCGGAGACTGAATACAGCCGCCTGAAAGCTTCTTCTGACGAATGGAGACTCAGTGTCATCAACAGAAATTACGAGGTGAGAGTCAGGAGTTAAAAATAGTTATAAAGTATCCAAGCTTTTAATTGTTGTTTTTATGGTGTCCAAAAGAATGTGAAATTTTGACATTCATTGGAAGTGCGCTATTCAGAATGATTTATAAATCTATGTGTGAACTACCCATGTATTTTGGTTGACCGAAAAATGGCTATATTTTAGCGGAAATGATTTTCAGACTTACACTTTTTTTGGGACACCCCAATGTTGCTTAATTTTTCCCCAGCCCTGGTTGACCTTGTCAGGCCTCAGTCTGAAATTGTATATGTGCCTCACTCTGATATATTGTGGATGTTGTGGCCTAGTTGATAAGGTGTTTGACTGCTGTGTGCAATGTGCATGGTCGCGGGTTCAAACCCAGTCATGGCATGAAGGAACTAAGCAGATCCTCCTTAAATCACTGCTTCACTCAACCAGGCGCGAAAGGTTACTTGGCTATAAGCAGTGATGACAAATGTAGAATGTTTGACTAAGGAGCATGTGAAATCAACTGCACACTGGTGTATGATCCCCAGAGAGCTGAGAAAGATTCAAGCTTGATCAGGCCTGTCAAGGATGTAATTGTACAGTCGTCCGTACTCATCTAGGAGGACCGCAGACGCTAAACCCGTTACAATTACATTTACATGAGATCTATACTTTGTCTCTTTCTGATATTGGCTACACCCGAGTCTGACATTTTGATTCATCAATTACAAAGTTGCAGCTGTAGTTATGTAGTAAGTCTGCTAAATTATAACTACTTAATTCAACAGAGCATTTTATGTCAAAAATGGTCAAACTAGGTGCAAAATGCAACACAATGACTGCGTTATATTTTTGTCAAATGTTCAATGTATATCTGCTGCAGTTGCTAATCTTCCTCTCATATTTTAGGTTTGTGCCACCTACCCTTCCGTGGTTGTTGTACCAAAATCAGTTGACGATGAAACTCTCGCCAGAGCTGCTGCTTTCCGACACGGCGGAAGATTCCCGGTACTCAGCTACTTCCACAAGGAGAATTCTGTGAGTATATTTACAAATCACTCATAAAACAATAAAGATTCTTGGACAGTGTTCCATCTAGGATTTGATTTGGGCATACAATTTTTTAGAAATGAGGGCACTTTTCTAGAAATGAGGGCACTTTTCAAAAAAAATAAAAAAATTTCCAAAAATTTTGAAAAAAAAAAAAATTTTTTTTCAATTTTTTTTTTTTTGGGGCATGGCGGACGAGGATCGGGCATGGCGCGGCGCCATGCTCAAATGGCCTAGCTGGAACACTGTTGGAGTCAGTGGTAATTGGATGACAGGACTTTGAAGTCAAAGTCGGTTTTTGGGAGGAGGTGGCATCCTGTAAGCTTTGAAAGCTACCCTGACCACATCATACACTGTTTTGTGAAGTAGTAACAAAAAGATTAACTTTCCTCCGGTGTGACACACATAATTAACAGTTTGATATTTCTCAAAGCAACTGAATGAATGCTTGAGTGTTTCATAGTTGCCTGTTTGTTGTTTCAATTACTTTCTTTGTAGAAAACCATAAACAATTAATTAAATCACACCGGAAAAAAGCTGACAACGGTTTAGAAATCTTAAGTATTTTGCAGAGCCTGTTGGCAGGGCGAGTGTTAACGAGTCCTGCAACGGGAGGATGGGAGATGGAGTCAAAAGTTAATCTGGTGACTCCTGACTTCTTGGTATTATTCAAGTAATTGAGAAATAGCAATTGAATAGTGGTACATTTTTAAAGAACAATCACACAAACCTTCTGAAACAAATACTAATGTATGAAATCCGATGAAAACATTGTGGGACTTATGTTTTCCTTTGCTTACCACATGAAACCTGGATGCCGTAAGGAGGAGCCGGGAGTCGGAGTTAAAATTGAGGAAGAAAAACGGGTCGGGAGTCGGTTCACTTGTTACCGGACTCCAGAGCCCTGTTGGATGGCACTGTAAACCAAGTTTTTTATTCTTAATTTAAATGGTTGTAATATTGGTTGTTTGCAGATGGTCATTCTCCGCAGTAGTCAACCATTGACTGGAGTAAGTAACCGAAGATGCAAGGAAGATGAGAAATTGGTTAACGCAGTTCTCGGAATCGGAAAACGTGGATTTATCATCGATACTCGGTCACCAAATGCTGCTAAATTGGCAGCGCAGAAAGGTAAGAGCTGTTTGCTAAGTGGTACGTCACTTGTTAGTAACCAGTAATGCCTGTTTTCTCTCTTAAGTAACCAGTAAAGCCTGTCTTCTCTCTGATATGGTATTATACTATTATGGTGGAGGGAATTTAAGAGAAAGACTTGTGTTATAGCGGGAGGGTGTATGTAATTATAAATCAAGGAGAAAAATGTCCCTATCGCTTGCCGCTTAATGCGCTGAATATGTGGTAACCGAGGGGAGGAGGGGGCAGCGGGATTAGCTCAGTACGTGATAGCTTGCTGGGCTGCCAATCGCTCGGTCCACAGTTCGAATCCAGCTCTTGCTGGGTCGCCTGAGCGGCTGAGCCTATGTTGGATGGCTGTTTCAAACATCCTTCACCTCACTGCCGTGTCCTCCTCCTGTCCTAATTAGCCTATCAAACGCATGAACGCAGGACGTAAAGGCCCAATCATCATTCCATCTCATTTGTGTGTACCTAATTTGTAAATTCTCTATTTTCACGGCTGTTTCAATCATTCCTCGCCTCATTGTCGTGTCCTCCTCCTGTCCTAATTAGCCTATCAAGTGCATAAATACAGGACGTAAAGCCCCAATAATCATCATCATCATCATGTGTTGTTTGCTTTCAGGAGGAGGTGTGGAACCGGAAGCCCACTATCCACAATGGAGGAGGATCCACCAGGCAATTGAAAGACACCATGTGCTCCACGAATCTCTTATTAAACTGATCGAAGGTATGCTATGATATGCTAGCCATGAATTTAAAAGCTGTTAGGGACCAAGCCATCTAAGAACACTGCATTGCATGCTTGTTAGGGTGATTAGGGGAGTCTGCAACATTTCCAGATTGTCTTTTTTGCATAGTTTTCAAACTCTTTACTGGTTTTCAAAAATGTTTGGGGTTTTCAGTCATTCTTGAATCTGCATGATTCTACATAATAAATTATCCCCCCCCACTCCATGCTATATATCTTTAGTACCAGTACAATCTTCATATTGTCGACAGTGTGTACCTCTTGCCGATAGTGTATGTTCGCATGTATTTTTTTTAACAACATCTTCTTATTTGCAGCCTGTAACGACACAAACACAAGCATGGACAAGTGGCTGTCTAAACTAGAATCAAGCAACTGGTTGACCCACGTGAAAGACGTTCTCAATTGCTCTTGTGTGGCTGCCCAGTGTATTGACAAGGAAGGTGAGGAAACTTAAGTTAATATTTAAATGAATTGTAAATGGATGGCATTGTATTCTCGGAAATATGGAAAGATCACGTGTTTAAAAATTAAATCAGTAATGATAAAATTGAATTCTGCTGTGGTTAGTCCCTATCATCTCGTTTATTATTGATAGATAGATAGATATATTTATTTCCAACATACATAGTACATACATGGTATATTAATAAGGTTAGCTTTCAAATTATAATAAGAAAATTACATATGTTGGGGGCAATCTACCCGAGTAAATGATTATTACTGTTCCATTGGGGGGTGACTGCCCAAGTTAAATTAACAGTTAATTAAAAGGAGAATATATAAAAAAATAATAATCATATATATACTAATAATTAATATGTCAATCCAACAAGTAGTTAATAATTATATACAGAGCATTTGTACCAATATACAAATCAGTTCATATAAAACAATAACATCACATTAACAATACTGTTGAAATTATTACTTACAACGACAGAACATTCATGCAAGGAAATGCAAATTGTTAATTATAATGTATATATTTCATTCAACAAAAATGTCAATAAAATTAAAATTATTATAATTTCTAACAGTTTTTCAATAGGATTCTAATTTTAAGATCACTACTTGCTTACTAAACAACTTAACATTCTTCTTATTTTTAACAATATTTGGTAACTGTAACCATAAATTCGGTGCCCTGCCGAGAAAACTTTTATTATAAATTTGTATAGTATGTTGTGCGACCCGTGGGCAGTCCCTGTTTCTAGTATTATATCCATGTACATTTTGTTCAAATAAGTTAACTATTCTTTTTGGTAGAGTATCATTCATATATTTGAAAGAAATCTTCATAAGAGACAGAGATATTAAGTCTTCCACAGTTAGAATTTTCGCTAATTTAAAATATGGTTTTAGGCGAGTTCTTCTATTAATTAAAAATAATGCCCGAATAGCTTTGTTCTGTTGAACCTGTAGCCTTTTTATATTACTGGTCGATGTCATGGGTCCCCATACACATAACGAATAAGTTAAGTGCGATTGAATGTTAGCAAAATACAACAACCTCTTTGAGCTCACAGACAACACATTTTTAACCATATTCAAACTATAAATTCCAGAATTCAACTTCATCGATAAATGCTTTACATGTTCATTCCAATTAAGATTTTCATCAATGTAAACCCCTAAAAATTTGGTACACGATACTTGTTTTATCTCTTGACCAGCAATTTCTATTTTTAACCGGCCTGAGGCCCGGTTAATCCAGGAGCTGTAAAACGAATCTAGTGAAACCATAAACAGTAATCACAAACCAGTAACCACGAACCAGTAACCACGAACCAGTAACCACAAACCAGCATGGAGCGGGAGTTCGTTCATAAACTGAATTGTAACTAAATTAGTAAATCAAATAGTGCATTATCTTAAAACTACATTTAGTTCATTTTATGCACATAAATTTCACCAGACAAGTTTGTATACACAGATTTTATACAGACTCGCTGTCAGACACTATTACAGACGCTTGTTGACACTATTACAGACGCTTGTTGACGTCTACAAAAAGTTGCGCCAATTGCAGTGTTTTGATTCTAGGCTAACAATTTGAGCACATCAATTGAATTAAAATCTGCTGAAATATATAAAACTAGTAATTTGCCCGTAGATTGAATGGAACAGAAAAGGAGATAATGAAAGAGGATACATATGTACATTTTAGTTTGATAAATAGGCTTAGGTGCATAGATATCATAGGTAGATAGAATTATAGATTCATTGATTGTTGCAATGATTGATAATCATTTATTAGGCCTAATTGATGTTGTTAAAAAAATTGTGAAAAGAGCTTTCAGAAAAGGTTTTTTTTTTGGGGGGGGGGGCTAAAAGTGAGTGTAAAGAGTAGGCCTACCCGTAGATAAAGAATGGACTAATCAAAATGAAATAGTCGACTATTAAACAGGCTTTGGGAGGAGACATAATGAAATCATAGTATACTTAGCAAGTGTGTGAGCTTACGAAAATAGGCTGTGCTATATCTGTGGAGTTCCGCCTTAAGTAGCTCAGGAAGATTCAGATGTAATTAGAAGATCGGGCATCAAGTATCACTTGAGATAAATCCTGGATGCCATCATTTTAATAGTATAGAGAAGATACCAAGTATAAACATGTTGTCTTGTGTTTTTTTTTTTTTTGTCAAGGCGAGAATGCTAAGCCTTGATTGTTGATGTGAGCCCCAGATCTGATCATGTCCATGACATGAGTGGTTGCTGAGAATACAGGAGGCGGGGTTTCTGTGAAATGGCCAAATAGGATTGCTTGTCAATCATTTTCTGCCCCTCCCAGACAGACAGGCCATGCAAATTGGAAAGGTGCATGACCCTTTAATGAAATGTCATACAATGTAACAATTTACATTGTAGCGCAATGCAATGTAACTATTTTCCAGACTTGATCAACAAAACACTGTCTGACTTTATGTTGTTCTGAAGTGCAAGATACACTCTTGTTGCCCCCCTCCTGTCTCTTACCTGATTTTCTTAAGACTTTCTTAAACTCAATGACCTCTTGATTAGGATTTACCTGTGTCATCAGAAAATGAGGAATTATTAGATCTCTGGCTGTGTTGGTCACAGAAAGATGGCGTTTTCTTCTAACCATATAATTTTCTTTTAATTGTGAACTATTTAAATTGGAATATTAATGGGTGATTCTAAAATGTTGTTCCCAAAAATAGATTTTGACATGAAGGATTTAATAGCCCATATTTCATTCCCTGATGAAAGAATCTGATTGGTTGTTTTGAAGTGAAAGGTGTGAAGTGCATGGTATCATACCTTAATTAGAACTGGGCTTCGTAATTGCAATTATCAAAGTTTGATTGATCCTATATACTGCAAATTGAACAACAGAAGCAATGAATTGAAAGCATTAATTGGTGTTATAGGGAATTCGCATTGAAGTAGACTTTCTTGACATCAGTACCTATCAATTGGGCTCTACATGATATGTATGATCGTGATATATATTATATATGGTAGAAAGAAATCTATTTTATCAGTTTGTCCGTTTATTTCAGATTGCTGCATCAAAATAAACAGAGTGTGAAATTGTTTATCTATAGCTTTTCTGTGCATTGCCGATTTAGTAGAGAGATACAAGGAAACATTGAGATGATCCACGAAAAATTTAAAAGATTATAAAATACTAGCATAGTACCCGTGAAGTGGGGTAAAAAAGATGAGAAATAAAATAGAGATTGCCATTTAAGAATGAGAAACACGTTATCATTATGCTGGGTGACATCTGGAGATAAATGGAAATGATTGAAATGGAAGTAAAAGATAATGATTGAAAGTGAAAGAAAGCTGATTACAAGTTTCATGCGTGAGCAATGAGTAGTCTGACTATCTGTCTATCTATCTGTCTACTTTTCTTTGCAATTTGCAAAATAGTTTAATCCTGTGACACCACATGGTGAAGTTGGATGTTAATTTTGAAACTGGTTGGACCACTAAGCAAAGAGTATAATGAAGTTAGAGGCCTTAACTAATTTTTTTTGAGGCGATGCTTCAGCCCTGCGCTGAAATATTCTTAGTGATTCTATTTGGCACCTCCGCCTCTGTATAGATGGCCACAGGACTCCCGACAGGAGGCTTTTTCCAAGATTGGGAAAAGCATCCTGTGAAACTGCGTATAAAGCGAAGCGGGGGCTAGCGTTGTGCATAAAATGCGGACCAAATTTGCGGAACGGCGGGCCGCGGGATTTCGAAATAAAATGCTGATACACAGTTGCGGAACGGGATGTTTTTTGCGGGATCGGCCGTAATTAAATGCAGTTTGGGTCAAATATGTGGAACAAGCTGAATTTGCTTTAAAAATCGCCTCTATTTTTTTTTCGAAAAAATTTCTTGTTTTAACATTGTCAGTTAATCTCACAGTCTAAGTTGGACCACCTCCTCCAGCATGCTTTGGAGTCGGCATCTAGTAATGTGACAGGTCCCGGATGTGTCAGGATCCTGACATGATGCTGATTGGTCAATCTAATCACATGACCCAGCTGCCCAATCAGAAATTGAGGGCCTATAAACACATCCCAAGAAGCAGCGCGGCAATTAAGCAAGCAGATCGTAGGGATGCCTGCTAAGTGCCAGTCTGTTTACACAGACTGTAGGACCAGTGCTATCTCACAGTCCAAAGCAGAAATGTCGGACTCAACTCACAAAATACTCTCTACTCTCGCTGCTTTCAAACAATAAACAAGTAAAATAACAAACAAATGCATACAGAACTTGCGATGTTGAGCGGCGCTGTCAGCCTTGTTATTTGATTTTCAATTTCAAGTTGTCACAAATTAGCCAGATAATAGTAGATCGTACCCAAATGATTGCATCATTAACAATATAACTATTTTTAATCATAAACCAAGCCAAATAACAAGTAATTCAGTGTAATTTTCATTGCACCGAATTCACTTTGGTGCTTGCCGAACTCACTTTTTTTAACTTTTTTTGAAAAAGAAAAGTTCCTGAAATTTTTCCGACGATAAAGATGTTTTCGCGAATGCGAAATAAAGTCATCGAAGTGTCGTTTTGGTCAGATCACGTATTTATGGTGTTATAAATGGTTATTAACTGAAAGACCTGCTTGAAAGTTTTATTTTGGGCCGTGGTCGTGTTTTTGTCTGACCGGAAGTTGTTGGCATAGACATCATGAGGAACTCTGTGGATATGGACTAAAAACAAACTCCCAAGGGAGGTTCGCCTATTACCAAAAGGCGGGATATAACAAGAAGAAGAAGAAGAAGAAGAAGCGGAGCATGCGCGTAGAAAATAATAATCATTGTAGAATGCAAAGAAACTGCAGTTTGTCACGTCAAGCATTGGGACAGAACTTTAGCATTGTTTGTACAGTCCATAAAAATCAACACAATGAGATAGGAAGTTCCGGAATAGTAAATTTGACTAGAACTATGTCTGAGGTGGCACTGAAGTGCACTTTTGTGACGTCACATCCATTGTGTGTCAGATTGGCAGCATTACAAATGACAACATTTTGCGAAATTGGACTGCAATATCCACAAATTGGCAAAGCTGATTCATCCTTAAAGAACACTATCACATTATTCTTCACAGAGCAGTTGCTCACATCAGGGCTTTGGAGTCGGAGTCGTGGAGTCGGAGGTTTTTGGGTGGAGTCGGAGTCGGAGTCGAACTTTGATTTTCAGGTGGAGTCGGAGTCGAAAATTAAAGTGGTGACTCCTGACTCCTTAAAATAATTAATATAATTTTCAAAAACACAATTTCAAAAATGTGAAATGAATTCCAAATTTTACATAAAACTTCTCAAGCAAGTATTCATGCACAAACTCCTATGAAAACTTTGTGGAATGACCTTTTTATCTCTGTTAACCATGTAATATTTATGTGCAATATATGCCGATAAGCGGAGTCGGAGTCGTAAATCAGGAGACCTAAGGAGTCGGAGTCGCTTTTCAGAAAGGCAAAGGAGTCTGGAGTCGGAGTCGGTTCACTTATCACCCGACTCCAAAGCCCTGGCTCACATACCAATGAAAGTTAACACCATGACCACACCAGTAAATACAATAAACCCTGAAACAATTCTGTAAAGTGATTCAAGACTCAACATTTTCCAATAAATTATTATAAACAATTTAATATGTCCTCTCTTTGTGTCACTTGATTTCTCATGCACCTTCAATTCTGTAACTGTTCCAAGCAACAATACTTCCAGTCCAAGGTCACCAATCAGTCTCTCACTTCTTCAAAATATCAGTTGCTCAGTGGTTAAAGCAATGGCACCTAAAAATGTGTGAGGCCGGTTTTGAATCCGCGGATTCTTGTACAAGGGATATCTGGTTTATTGTTAATTCTCTTGAACAAAATATAGCACGATTTCTCTATATTTAATGATAGAGAGTTATAATTAAACCATTCTTTCAAGTACTTCAGGTCTTCATTAACCTTTCTAAAAAGGAATCTTGTATTACCACCAGTGATATAAATAGTAGTATCATCAGCAAAAGTGATAGCATTGCAAAATTTTAAACATCTGGACATATCATTAGCTAGAATTGAGTACAACAAAGGACCCAGGACAGAACCTTGGGGTGTTCCATACGTGACTCTATATTCATCTGACAAGACATTATTAAACATTACTCTTATATTTCTATTATTCAAATAACTCCTAAACCAGGCCAAAGCTGTTCCCCTTATACCATATGCCTCCATTTTCTCAAATAATATCTCATGTTTGATGCTGTCGAAAGCCTTTGTCATGTCTAAAAATAGTCCGACAGTGTACATTTTTTTATTAAAGCCGTCAAGGACATTTCCTGTAAAATCTAAGATTGCATCTGTTGTGCTTCTATGTATTCTGAATCCATATTGACCCTCATACATTAATTCATGTTTGCCAAAAAATTTACTAATTCGAAAATGAACAATTTTTTCTAAAATTTTTGAGATCACTGGAAGTAGAGATATCGGTCTATAATTACATATTTCCAAAACACTTTTTGCTTTATATAATGGTTTTACGATGGCTTGTTTCATGTCATCAGGGAAAACACCCATGGACAAGGATTTATTAAATATTATAACCAGGGCTTGAAGTATACCAGGGTAAATAGTTTTCAGCATTGTATTGGATAATTGGTCATGTCCCTTACTAGATTTTGATTTTAATCCCTTAATATAACGTTCAATTTCAGCCTTTGTAGTTGGAAAAAGAAAACAAGTGTGTTCGTTTCTAGAAATGGTTTTAATACATTCAGCTTGAGGTCTCTGTTCTATTTTTTCTGCTATGCCCTTTCCAATTTCGCTATAATATTTTGCAAAAGCATTACTAATTATTTCCTTGTTACTTTCTTTAATGCCATTGATATACATTTCATTGGATATCTCATTTTTATTTCTAATTTTCCCAACAACTTTGTTTAAAATACCCCATAGTTTTTTTGCATCTTTGCCATTTTCTGCAATATAATTATTAATATATCGAAATTTAGCTTTCCGACGTAGTTTCTGATACATACTTCGATATTTCTTGTAATGAGAATATTCTGGAGAGTCATGGGGTAAACTAAATACTTTTTTATATAACTTCCAGCATTTGACGGATGACACCTTTAGACCAGTGGTAAACCAAGGATCCCTCTTTTTATAGGTGCTATTTGTGGTTATAATTTTAACTGGAGCATAAAAATTTAAAGTCTTAGAAATTTCTACATTCAGCGAAGCACTAGCATCACTGACCGTCAGTTCATGTAAATAGTTCCAGTTCTTATTCATAAGAGTACCTTTTATATTCCGTAAAGTAGTTTCGTTCACTTTTCGAGTTGTGTAAGTTCGACATTGATTTTCAACAACCAGTTCAATGACAGTTAAACATAGGAAATGGTCGGAGATATCTGTGGTGAGAACATGAGATTTTGTATTATTACCCAATTCAGCATCAATATATATGTTATCAATTAAAGTGGCTGTGCTGTGAGTCTACCGAAGGTCCTTGAACGGAGGCCCACTTCGAATAGAGGCCCTTGGTAGATGTCTATCCTAATGAACAAAGGCCTCCATTGAATGAAATCCCTCTTTGAATCCTCTATTCAGGATATAGAGTACAGAGAAGATCTTAAGATCAGAGTTAGGTTGTGTTCTTATGAAGTTTTTCTTTTCTTTCTTAGGTGCGTCAGTCCTTGTGCATGGCTCCGAGGGCCTAGATTCCACCCTGACAGTCACTTCCCTCTCGCAATTGCTGCTGGATCCGGACTGCCGAACTGTTAGAGGGTAAGGTGTCCTTATTTATTTATTGATAACTTCAACTGCAGCTAAATTTGTAATTCGAATATGCCGATTTCTCCGGAACAAATATGTATATTATTTGTGGATCTCGACTCCTGACTCTGCAATCCAGCTACCCACCATCTCAGTTACATGTTGAGCATAGAAGGAGGGTTAGCTCAGTTGGTAGGGTGCTGGGCTGCCAATCGCTGGGTCCAAGGTTTCGAATCCAGCTCTTGCCGGGTCACCTGGGCCTATGTTGGATGGCTGTTTCAATCATCTTTCGCCTCATTGCCGTGTCCTCCTCCTGTCCTAATTAGCCTACCAATAATGCATAAACACAGGACTAAAAGCCCTAATCATCCATAAATTGAATATATATGTAAAGCATAGGACTAGTGTTTTGTGAGTAATGTGAAAAGTGAATCTCTATATTTAATTTTCCAGGTTTGAAGCACTGATTGAGCGAGAATGGCTTCAAGCCGGCCACCCGTTTTCCGACAGGTGTTCCAAGTCTGCGTACGCTACCACAAAATCACACCAGGAGGCGCCAGTGTTCCTGCTGTTCCTGGATTGCGTCTGGCAGGTGCGTCAATCGTAATTATCTCAAGTTGCATTGAATTGCAAGAAATATAAGGGCGGTTGAAAATCTTTTATTGAAGATTGAATATTTGGCAGTCAGAATGTTTTCACATAAGGGCTATTCCATTTAAAAATCTGAGGGGGGGGGTGGTCGGGTAACTCAGGTTGATTAATTTTTCGTATGATGTATGTACGGGTGAGCGATAGTAGATGCTTGGGGGGCACTCGCAGAATTCACTTTAGATGTATGGGGGGGGACTGCCGTTCTATTCAGGCCTACGCAATGTAATAACGAAAATTTAATTTGATGTATGTACGGGGGGTGAAAAAATCGAAGTTAATGCATGGGGGGCCCGGGGGGTTAAAAAAAATCGTTTTAGATGCATGGGGGGGGTCAAAATCGTAGCCCGACCACCCCCCCCCCCCGGTTTAAATGGAATAGCCCTAAATACATTCTTGCTTTCTAATGGGTTCTTTTACTACATTATGTATGGAATAAAAGCAATTCGGAATCCTAATTCAACATGTGACTTGCAATGGATCTGTTTGATGATCTGGTGATTTTACAGAGACCTGAACTCCTCATAAGCAGGCGATTATTTGCCTTAGAGGAGCCCTGTAGCTCTGATGTTTATATTTATAATATTGAGTTTTGATAATCCCCCAATTACACTAACGCTAGGAAGTGTGATGGGGATTCTGTGAGTTGACGCAAGGAACGAGAATTTGATGCGGGATTTCTCGCTGAGCATGCGGCGTGTGACGCACAACGCTTCCGGGAGCCCGATTCACGGACCAATCATATATAGATACACCCAGAGCGTTGATGGCAAGACATTGCCCCCAATCATCATGGGGAATTAAGGGCAGGGTGGGCGCATCAAATTCTCGTTCCTTGCGTCAACTCACAGAATCCCCATCACACTTCCTAGCGTTAGTGTAATTGGGGGATTCTATTATCGTTGACGCAAGAACGGAATTTGCTGCGGGATTTCCCGCCGCGCATGCGCCGTGTAACCCACAACGCTTCCTCCGCACAGTTCGAAGCCATGATTGGTCCGTGACCATGTTGATGCTTCATGTCGCAGAGTGTCTATCATGTCAGGACTCATAGACTCCACGATTTTATAATATCCCCATACGGGACAGCGCTGTGCCAAGCAGAAGGCGTGGACGGATGCGCTCATAGATAATAGAGCGAGCGGTAAATGCATCTTGGATGCGTGCCCATGTGTCTTGATCCATATTAAAAGTGCCAGTTTAGTATGATTGCTGGCGCATAACCTACTATATAAGTTAGCAAAGAATAAGAAATGTATATACATAGCTATAACAGTGATCTAGTCCAAATTAAGGAATGAAAGTGCTAGATAGATATGCGGGCACTGTTCAGTATAGCCTTTGGAAACACAGAGTCTGTGATGAACCAGTTGTAAGGAGAGTGTTTCCCATTATGATTAAGGAGCAGCTGTTGGAAATGTGATAACACTTCCGATTAGACGGCCTACATTCTGTAAGCCAATATCTGTTCCTGGTGGAGGAAACAAGTGCCACAAGTGTGACAAGCTCCAATGGCCAATCTCTCAACCATGTAAACCGAGATCATCACCGGCCAAATAAACCAATACTCCGTAATAAATACCAGATCTGCCCCTCATGATAGAAACTATTACCGGCCATAAAGGCCAAGCTCAAGGAGTCGTCCAGTTGCTCGACCCATTCTGATGAGAAATGTGTTCCGAGCTCAGGCTCTGAGATATTCTGAGCTAGTTAAGAACAACTAAAAGGCTGGACACAATAATGTAGAGTGACAACCTGCACTTCTCATTGAATGAACAATCAGGGTGAGATGGGTGCACCTCAGAGTCACACCTCAGCAATAGTCAGTGTAGAACAACTAAGGCGATTTGCCTTTGAATACTAAACTGCAGCTGGTGATATAAGGCAATGCAGAACCTTGGCATACAGCTTGTGTGTTCAGTTTAAGAAGTGGGCATGTAATGTTCAAAGGTCTGTCTATGAAAGGTGGTTGGTTTGATTGCCAGAAACCTGAAATTAATAGCAGGTATTTGAGGAGAGGAGCTGGCTCCAGCTAGTTCTGGAATTAGCGTAGCTTGCACTTGGTAAAAACTTTTGACTCGAAAGAACTGACAATCTACCTGGTCATTAGAACTGCCTCAACTGAGCAACTAAAGCACCCAATGGCCGAGTTAGGCAGAAAGTGCAAGCGAAGGTATGTTTTGGCAATCAGACTTCCACTTCTTGGTGGAGGAATAGTGTAAAAGGACATGAATAGGTCGGGCAGAGACACTGCAAAGGCTGACATGCATGCAAGCTCAAGTCCCAAGTCACAGTCTGAGTAGTCGTTGGCTGCCACATTAGTTTAATAAGTTAATGTGAATCAATCTCACAAAGGGTAAGAGGCAGTGATCTTATGCTAGGTAATAGAAATATTTGCTATAGGTGCAGCAACGAGTCAGACGGCAAGTGACGTAATTCAGATAAGAATAAATCCAAGGACTTATAATGCACCAATTTTCCAAGGACTTATAATGCACCACTTTCTGGAATGCGTTCACTGGCCATAAGGCATATCTGTGATATTCTTGCCTTTTGCTTGTGATTTAATATGTAATATGAATCCCGTCGTACTAAGGCATCAAGAGTAGACTTTGCACACCTCACATTCAATGAAGTATGTGTGCCATTTAAGCATATTATCACAACTGAGTGGACCACAGGTTCCGTGAATAAAAAAGATACCTTGCTAATAGTGACCATTCCACGGCTAGCAACACAACCATTGATAGTGATGTCCGAGACGGGCGTCAGTTGAGTGTGGGCCACACACTGCCCCCGCCCCCCCAGATTTGTATATGAGTGTCATGCTCTGGCAATTTATCCCTTTAGGATAAGGGAAAGGGAGGAACGGGAAATCGCTCTAACCCTGTGCAGCCGATTTCCTAGTAGCAATGAACTATGCAGATATGAGCATTGGAGGACGAACAATTCCAGTCCATTTCAATGACAATCGCCATGCCTTGCACACATAAACTCCCAAGGAAAAGGGATGAAGGTGGACCAATGACTGTTGTATCGTATCACCGTTTGGAGTTTTTATGACTCCCAAGTAATTACACATGTAGGCCTTTGAAGCCAATTGGAGCCCCATTGTATTATAAATGATGTATATTAACTTAGAATGCCGAGAGGCATTGTTAGCATCCCAGACTTGTCTTGGGAATAATCAGCACAGGTTATGCACCTTAGTGCAGAAAAGGGCATGTGCACATGACGACAACATCTTCAATTACAGTGTGACCCACAGTGACTGGCTCAGTCATCTGATATAGGAAACTTGAGTTGAACAGTGTGGCAACTGCCATGGGCCACCCAGATGAACTTTAGGCAAAGAAAGGTATTAAGAAAAGATTCGCCTTCCCATAGAAGCTCAAATTCTTGCTGCTACACTTGTGTCAGCAAGGTAGTATAGGCATCAGATAATATCGAGAGAGGCAACAGCAATGCTTGTACATGCTTTGGAAAATTGGTTGAAGGATGTCCACTTGTGTGTTCTACACATTGAAAGGAGTTTATTATTAATAAACCATTGAAGAGAGTGCAACCGCACAGCCTTCTATGAGCATTGAACTCCATACATCTGGGTCATACAAGATGTAGTGCAGAACCAACTAGAATCGCAAGCGATGTTTATGTGACCACCAGATGGACGATATATATCACAGTATTCCTTCAAACAGGCAATTGACTGCAAAAAAGTAAATGGCAATGCCAGCCAAGTTCTTGTTGTGGTTTTCAGTGGTTTTCCTTTTCAGTGGTGGCCAGTTACCATCAACGACATCTAATTTCAACACCACATTTGATTTCGCCACTCACCAACCTGCCTGGCAAGGGATCAGATCAGTCAAGCAAGTTGCTGACATCGCAGTCAACACAATTTAATGTGCAGTGATGCAGTGTTGTGATGTGGTCTGTAATGCAGTGTTGTAAGGCAGTGCTGTTATAACAAAACAACCCAAGTCAGGGTCACTGAGTAACAATATCACGAGCTGTTGTGTGAATTAATATCACTTGAGCCCGCAGGGCTCAAGTGATATTAATTCACACAACAGTGAGTGACATTGTACGAAGAGCCCTGACGCATGGTTGTTTTGTTTTGATCACCTGGTTTGACCTCAAATTTTTAGTTAGGGGCAGACCAGACGATAGTTGGGGGGGGGCTATGGACTTTACCCCTGGGAAGAACTTTGTTTTTCATTTGCGGCGCGTCAACGAACAATTTTTTGAATGCGCACTCGCGACAAACTTTTTTATTGGAATTTTAACATTACGGTACCCTAGCTACAGGTGGAAACGAACTTTTTTTTATTTCCATGTGCTGAAGAAACTTTTTTTTTCTTTGTCAAGTGGGAAACAATCTCTTTTTTTTGCCAAATATCCATAGCCCCCCCCCCCCAAAGATCATCTGGTCGGCCCCTTATAAACAGAGACTATTTTCTGCCGTAACAAAAATGTTACGTCACCATGGAGCAACAATGGATATGACGTCACAATCCTATTGTTTTGGACATTTTTTGGTTTGTGACGTCATCAGTCAGCTGAAATGCTGGTGATGTCATAACTATTGTTAAAATTAATCGCCGTTGAAGGGTGGTATTTTTTACAATATCACAGGCCCTGATATTTTGACTGTAAACAGTAATATTCACAGCCAACCAGGTGATAATATAACAAAACAACCCAAGTCAGGGTCACTGAGTAACAATATCATGAGGTGTTGTGCGAATTAATATCACTCGAGCCCGCAGGGCGAGAGTGATATTAATTCACATAACAGCAAGTGATATTGTACGAATTGCCCTGACGCGTGGTTGTTGTGTTTTTATCAGCTGGTTTTACCTCAAATTTTCAATTATAAAGAAGGACTATTTTCTGCCATTACAAAAATGTGCACGCCATGGAGCAACAATGGATGTGACGTCACAATCCTATTGTTTTTGCCATTGCTTGGTTTGTGAAGTCATCAGGCATCTGAAATGGCGATGATGTCATAACCATTGTTAAAAAATATCGCCCTTGAAGGGTGGTATTTTTTACAATATCATAGGCCCTGATATTTTGACTATAAACAGTGATATTCACAGCCAACCAAGTGATAAAGGGCAGTACTGCGGTGTTGTAATGCATTGCAGTAATGCATCGCAGTCATACAGTGCAATAATGCATAACTGTAATTCAGAGCTGCAATGCAGTTCTGAAATGCAGTGCAGTAATGCAGTGTTGTACAGTGCAGTAATGAAGCGCAGTCATACAGTGCTGTAAGGCATAGATATGCAGCTATAGATGGATAGACAGATGGATGGAAAGATATCTATCTATCTATCTATCTATCTATCTAGATAGATAGATAGATTCTATAGCTGCATATCTATTTATCTATCTTCCTTTTTTTCCCTTTTTTCCATGGTTTTTTTTCTATATCTTTAATGCAGCACAAAGCATAAATAAAATAAAATTTATGTTTCATTGATTAACCTTGTGAACTCAGTTTTAAGTACTTTTAACTGCCTATATTTTATTGACATGAAATATAAAACAGATTGAAGAAAGAAGACAAATATATTTCTGTAAATAAAGTGTGATCTTGCATTGAATGCAGCAACATAAATATATAAAGTGTGTCTGTTATTGCATTGAATGCAGCAACACTGTGACCAGTATAGAGGGGGCCACATGTCTCTTGACTTGACAAGATGTGAGCTACTGTTGAGTGTTGCACATGTAAATTTAATTTAAGCAATTCTCATTTCCTAATTGGTCAGGGACTGTAAAACTTGACATGAACATTTAGTACAGTATATTAAAGAATATGATTTAGCTTATTTGGTTGAAATTAGCTTTGTCTTCAAATGAAAGTGGAATTTGAGGTAGCCAAAAAGAAACAACAATTAGCATGTCTATTCTCCTGATATGAAGTAAATTTCTCAACACTCTGCCTGTCTTTTGGGAGAGGCCTGAGAAGGTTTAGCAATAAACTTTTCTTGTAATTTGAAGGTGACTGGAGTGAGATCAGATATATCATGACCTGATGTGCAAGTCTGGCTCTCCCAGCTGCCAAAATGTCAGATATTAGCTGTGTATCCAGTGCTTTATGCTCCTGTTGTTGGAAATATAGACCTTGGTTTCTTTTGAGACATCCCCAGCAAAATGTAAAGCAGTGCGATCAAGTGTGAAGGAATGCACCAATGGCTGAGCCAGAATTCTGGGGGCTGTCTCAAAACACACCAGTTGCCCTTAAAAAAACAATAAGGTAGACTGTGCCACTAAAAACCCCTGAATTACAAAAGTGCATCAAATACCCTTTTTTTGCATTGGGTCTTAAGAGCCGCGAGTAAGGAGTGTAAAGTTAGGTACATACAGCAAGTTTCATGACTGGGCATCAAGTGGAACTTGTTCTATTCCTCCGCAAAAATGTGCGTTGAATCGTACGATTTCTAAGTGACCACAGCCATGCTGGTGGTCACAATAAATGGGCCCAACTAATGTTCAAGATGGACAAAGACCCTTCTGCTGAGAGCCTAGTAGTATCTCTGTAAATAACACCTGGTCTAATATAGTTACGCTAAGTACTTTCAGATAAATGCCATAACTAAGGCTAAGCAGCTTAAAATCAGAAACCGATTGTACTAAAACCTGTTATCAGGTTGAGAGTCCGATGTAAGCGGAAAGATATTACTTTTGGCTGTCATTGACATACAACTGCATAAGCGTAACAGTACAAGAAACAGAAATAGGCTCTTGGGGAGGCTCTGTCCCTCCTTGGCATGGCTCTCTCGGTGGCCTAGAAATTAGAACGCTAAAGGTTCCAGTAACAGAGTAAGATCGCCTGTATTGGCAGCTTGCACTCCTCCCAGCAGACCTATATGCTCAACAAGAGGCCTTATAAAATTAATGCTGACACCAAATCAGCTCTAAATACCCTGACATTTGAAGGCTTAAACTTGAGACATGTGCACGACGTGTGGGGAGTCAGGTAACACTGCACCATTGCTATCTATAAATTTGCAACTGTGCATGGCATGGTCTGATTATACACATTTACGCATAATCCCCAATAAAGAAGGAGTATCTGACACTCAATTGTATTGCCATATGAAGGTGTATATACCGTAAGGAATGTATGAGCACAGAATATGTCATCCCAGCTGTGCCCCCATGACCTTTAGCAGAGGAGCGTGTCTCCTAGGAAATAAAATTTACATCAGCTGTCTGTCAAACATGCATCAGACAGCGGTATCGGCCAGACACAGTCGGGTTCGTCTCAGATGCCGGATAAGTCCCGGGCAGTAAATCTATTCTGGCGTGGCATTGAAACTGCTTGCTTCAGCAAGTTCACATTAGTTTTCCATTGGTGCCATTTGCCAGCATGCATGATCATCAGGCCAGTGGCAGATCAGCACCCCGGTTGTCTGGATACAAGCACAAACCGAATCAATATTTATGCTATATTCTTGAAAGAAACACCAAGTAGCCAAAGTGGTGTGTGGCCACAGCCTGGATTCCAGCATTCATATGTGGGCCTATAGCTGCCCATGTGGGCAGATTGACCATAGACTTGACAATACACAGGCTGAGTCAGCCTCAGTGGTGAATGGTTTTGTCAGAAGTCCAGTCAGGTGCAATTGTCGTAAGAAAGACTGATTCAGTCCCCACAATTGCTTATGAAAAGGGTAAGCCAAGTTGTGCATTCATGAATGAATTGCAAAAGCCGAGTCGGCTACTTTGGTGACGGCCGAGTCGGCCATTTTGGTTACTCACGTTGCAAAAAACGTCGACCAAATTAGACGAAAAACCGTCTAAAAACACTCGCCATAACGATGTCTTTATTCCAGCTGTTGAAGTAGGCAGGACTGACGCATCTACTAGCTGTTGTACAGCTGTTAAAACCCTTAAAGGATGATAGAACATCGTTTATAGAGCGAGCAGACAAACATCTACACACTGCGCTGTCAAACGAAAAAGTGCGGAGGAAGCGTTGTGGGTTACATGGCGCATGCGCGGCGGGAAATCCCGCAGCAAATTCCGTTCTTGCGTCAACGATAATAGAATTGTGTATTTCAATGCAACTGAGCATATTTAAATACTATTAGTCTTGGAACTCGGGAAGCAGGGTTGCGATTTTTAATTGATTTTTATAAAAAAAATTTAAAAAATCGGATTTAGAAGGTGTACAATCGCAACCCTGCTTCCCGAGTTCCATTTAAATCTGATTTAAATCATTAATGGAAATAGTTCATTTTCCATATCAATTTCACCAACTGTTATTAATTTTTATGCATTGACATATTATGAACTAGAATCGCAAGCGATGATAATATGACCGCCGGCGCTGCTGGACGCCTTTTGCTGATCAAGTGCAATCAAGTGTGACTGTGTCGATCCATAAAAGATGAATAACAATTTGTGTTTTGAGTGCAGCTTGTTTGGACCTGGCTTAAAAAAGCTCAGTCGTATAATAATAATAATAAATAGATATATATTCGTTGTTGTCCATGGCGCAGTGGGGCCTCTATTTGACGGGGGGTTTATTCGAGGGGCGTATATGTGTACATCCATTGTGCATGCCTGTGTACAGCCATCGTCAAGTGTACGCCCATCTGTAGCTCGTCTGGCATGCCCATCTGTGTGTGCACGCCAATTTGTGTGTACACACCCATCTGTGTACGCACCCATTTGCGTGGGCATGTCCACCTGAATGCCTATCTGTGTGGGCACGCCCACCTGTACACCCATCTATGTGTACGCCCACCTGTAGGCCTATGCCCATCTCTCGAGTGTATGCCCATCTGTGTTGGAACCCTCATCTGTGAGTGCATGCCTTCTTAGTGTGCACGCCCCCCTTTACACCTAGCTGGGAGTACGACCATCTGTGTGAGTATGCCAATTTGTGTGTGCACAGCCACCTTCGTGTGCACGCCCATTGATATGGCCATCTGTGTGCGCATGCCCATATGTACAGCCATCTGCATGTATACGCCCATATCAGCACGCCCGTCAGTGTGTGTAAGCCCATCTGTGCGTGCACGCCCATCTGTGTGTGCATGCCCATTTGTATGTGCATGGCCATCTGTATGCCCATCCCAGTGTGGATGCCCATGTGTGTGTGGACGCCCATGTGTGTCTGCAGGGCCACCTGTGTGTACACACACATCTGTCAGTGCAGGCCCACCTGAACGCCTAGCTGTGTGGGTATGCCCACCTGTACACTCATCTGTGTGTACGCCCATGTGTATGCCCATCTGTGTGTGTATGCCCATCGGTCAGTGTATGCCCATGGGTGTGTGTACGCCCATGGGTGTGTGTAAACCCATGGGTGTGTGTACTCCCATGGGTGAGTGTACGCCCATGGGTGTGTGTGGACCCATGGGTGTGTAAAACCATTGGTACAGTATATATACACCTTTTGATATATATATATGAACACCCTTTGGTATAGACCATGTCAGTAAACTGTCATGAAAAGTAAGCCAACCGACCTGCCGCCTGACCTGTAATGTAATGTAGTGCTTTAATGCAGTGCTGTAATGCAGCGCTGTAATGCAGTGCTGTAATATAGTGCTGTAATACAGTGCTGTAATGCAGTGTTGTAGTGCAGTGCTTTAATGCAGAATACAGAAAGCAGTCCAATAACACGTTGCTGTAATGCAGCGCAATGATTATCTGGACGGAGTCCAGATACTGTTTGGCTACACTACTACTTCTGTCAGCCTTGACTTCCTGCCAACTTTGCCAGCATTAAACATGACATATAGTGGTTTACTCCTCTCAGCTCCTATTTCACCCTCCACCTCTGCACAGATGCCATCCTAATGCGTCAGAGTGATGTAGCAGATAGATGAGGGCTAGATCTATCTGTAACAACTGTAGATAGATGCATACAGTGCGGAGAATAGGCAGAAATCACTAAATCTGATGCATTTCACTGCTATCTGGCCCACCTGTCTGTAGCTTTGGGGGGACCAGTCCATCGATACATAGTCAGAGCCTATACATCAGCTCTGATAGAGTAGCTGGTTGCCATTGGAATGAAGCGATGTGATTGGTTGAGGTCGTCTGGCTGGTTCCCAGTCTTTGCTGCTGTGAACAAGTAGTTCTTGGGTTTCCCGCTAGGGGAACCTCTCCGTAGCCATTTAACGTGCAAAATGCGTACTAGCGCCAGTGGATTGGTATTCTGTGCTTACCAAATACAGTTAATGAATTATGATTGTCTCATTATTGACATAAATGTATCTTTGTTGAGCTCAGGGGCGCGCCTCAGGGGCTTGGCCTACATCTGCTGCCAAATCTAAATGTCATCAATGGCTCTTCCAAGAAAGCGCCTGATGAGTGCAATGTAGAGAGAGAGATCTTTTTATTTATCCATTATACAACAAAATAAGCAGTTACAATGACTTAAGGTGCATTTAAGTTAGGAGACACATATATCTGTTTGCTTAGAGATTTCACTTGTTTTGTCAATAATATACACTCATATGCCAATGCAAGAAAATGCATCATAATATTACTCTACATAACTCAAGCCCTACAAACTTTCATCTCTCCCAATTCAACATAAGTATCAATCAAAACTCTTTAGTGCGTTGCCGCATGTCTAGCAAAATATGCATTTCTCCCTCTCAAGGCCACTTAGGGCTAACGTCCTCATAAAATGGGACCCCTGCTACTACAATTCAGCATACCAAACGACTAGCCCTTGCTTGTTTTACAATAGTCAGGTCGATTATCACCGTCCAGATATGCAAATTCCAATTTGCCTTCTAGTTCATTGTTGTAATTCTGTTGTAAAGTAATGCAGTGAGGCAGTGATGTAATGCAGTACAATAATGCAGTGTAATGCAGTGCTGTAATGCAGTGCTGTAATGCAGTGCTGTAATACAGTGATACAAAGCATGCAGTTATGCAGTGCAGTTATGCAGTGCAGTTATGCAGTGTTGTGGTCTGTAATGCAGTGCAGTTATGCAGTGCAAAAAAGCACTGTTGAAATACAGTGCAGTAATGAAGTGTTGTACTGCAGTGCTGTAATGCATTGCAGTAATGAGGTTCTGTGATGCAGTGCAGTAACACAGAGCTGCAATGCAGACTGCAGTGTTGTAATGCAAGGCAGTGATGCAGTGCAGTTATGTGTCCGCGGGGACATGTCCCCGTGTCCGCGGGGGCATGTCCGCGGGGGCAAGTCCCTGTGTCCGCGGGGGCATGTTCCCGGGGGCATGTCCCATGTCCCCCGGGCATGTCCCCATGTCCCCGGGGGCATGTCCCCATGTCCCCGGGGGCATGTCCCCGGGGGTATGTCCCCATGGCCCCGGGGGTATGTCCCCGGGGGTATGCCCCCATGTCCCTGGGGCTATGTCCCCATGGCCTCGGGGGTATGTCCCCATGTCCCCGGGGGCATGTCCCCGGGGGTATGTCCCCATGTCCCTGGGGGTATGTCCCCGGGGGTATGTCCCGGGGGTGTGTCCCCGGGGGTATGTCCCCATGGCCCGGGGGTATGTCCCCATGTATGTCCGCGGGGGCATGTCCCATGTCCCCGGGGGCATGTCCCCATGGCCCGGGGGGCATGTCCCCATGTCCCCTGGGGCATGTCCCCATGTCCCCTCGGGCATGTCCCCATGTCCCCGGGGGTATGTCCCCATGGCCCCGGGGGGATGTTCCCGGGGGTATGTCCCCATGTCCGCGGGGGCATGTCCCCATGTCCGCGGGGGCATGTCCCCATGTCCGCGGGGGCATGTCCCCATGTCCGCGGGGGCATGACCCCATGTCCCAGGGGGCATGTCCCCATGTCTCCGGGGGGCATGTCCCCATGTCCCCGGGGGGCATGTCCCCATGTCCCCGGGGGGCATGTCCCCATGTCCCCGGGGGGCATGTCCCCATGTCCCAGGGGGCATGTCCCCATGTCCCCATGTCCCCGGGGGCATGTCCCCATGTCCGCGGGGGTATGTCCCCATGTCCGCAGGGGGTTTAGTAGATATTAAATGGTTGCCCCTTATTCTTAGTAATAATGGTCGCCCACTCTTTAGTATATATTAAATGGTCGCCCCCTTATCCTATCTATCTATCTATCTATCTATCTATCTATCTATCTATCTATCAGCATTGCTTAGTAGATATTAAATGGTTGCCCCCTTGGTTCATACATTCTTAGTAATAATGGTCACCCCCTCCTTAGTAGATATTAAATGGTCGCCCCTTATCCTATCTATCTATCTATGTATCTATCTATGTATATCTATCATCATTGCTTAGTAGATATTAAATGGTTGCCCCCTTGGTTCATTCATGCATGTACTTTTGTTATCTTAGCACCTTAGTAGATATTAAATGGTTGCCCCCTTATTCTTAGGAGATATTAAATGGTCGCCCCCTTATCCTTAGTAGATACCTTATCTATCTATCTATCTATCTATCTATCTATCTATCTATCTATCTATCATCATCATTGATTGCCATCATTGATTGCCATCATTGATTGCCATCATTGATTGCCATCGTTGACTGCCATCATTGACTGCCATCATTGACTGCCATCATTGATTACCTTTGTCTACGACTCCGCCACATAAATCCTCCGACACCCTCCGACACCGTGTAAAAACCTAAAGGCGATCAATAAGAGTTTGGCTGCTTTTGAGACATCCCCAGTCAAGTGGTCCAAGCAGGTCTAATCTGGCACAGTGCCAAAAATCGTGAAAAAAACATTCAGATAGCCAAAATAACAATAAGGTGGGGTGTTTCACTGAAAAATCATGAATCTCAGAAAGGTATGAAAGACCCCTTGGATCATTCTGGTTTTCAGGGGTTGATTGTAGAATGTAAAGTTATGTTTATATAGCAACTTTCATGATTGTACATTGAGTGTAACTTGTTCTATCCATCCCCAAAAATGTGAGTTAAATGGTACAATACGGGGGTAAAAGCAAAATGACCGCGCCAGCGGCTGGCGGCGGTCATAATAACACATATATGGATGTCAATAAGGCATATATATAATAATTTTGTTTAAATTAGAGAAATTATAATGAAAAAATTATTAAATCAAGGCAGGTGATGTATTAAATATAATAATCATAATGTAAGCTACGGCAGCAGTTCCACATTTTGATACGGATGTGTTAATAAATGTCTTTTTCACTGAACATCAATCATAACTATACAGCTTACTTGCAATAGAAGTACACCTTCTAAAAGATAAAAAGGGATGTCAAAAACTGCTTCGTTAAATCACAAGTATCAGCACTCAGTCTCACGATGCCTGTTAATTTTGTTTCAAATGTAGTGTATTTGATATCAGTTTAGCAGTAGAGGCTTTGGGGACAGTGCTGCATTTGCAGAACATGGCTTTGTTTTTCATTGCAGCAATGAAATTGTTTAGAGAATCATGAGAATGCCATGATTGAAATAAAATTGTTTTAATCTTTATTTACATGTATGTAGTTGTAGTCTTTCTACTCGGATATATTTATCAGAAATATTTTATCATATATCTAAAATTATATCTTATATATATACAAGGGGAATGTGTGATATGTCATTAGACATATTTATGAAAGAGTATTGCTAAATGGTAGGTTGCAAGCTGTAATATCTCACTGCCAGCTTTATTTGTGCTTTTTTAAGCCTTTTTATCACAACTTTGATTTAAATCATGATTTTTATTGAGTGATTTAAATCATGATTTAAATCAATGATTTTAATCGAATGATTTAAATCCAGCAACCCTGTCGGGAAGTGTGAGAATAGCAAAGTTCTAGCTTCAGATGAAAAACTAATGAGCAAATAAATGATTGAAATTGAAACTGAATTGATTGAAATTGATGACATGTTTAAATTGAAGATCAATCGTTGTCAAAACTCTTCACAGAATATTCCCTTTCTTTTCAGATCTGGCAACAGTACCCATTGTCATTTGAGTTCAACGAAGATTTCATGATCCTTCTCTTTCAACATGCCTACTATTCTCAATTCGGTAAGTTATTATGAGTGATAAATGACAATTAACATATTACTATTGTCATAATGAATTGTAATGTTCTCTCGTAAAATTGTACCTCTAAATAGCCGAAACTGGTGCTTATGAGTATAAAGCACAAACTCTCTCGCTCACTCTCTTTTATAAATTTGATAATTTGTGACTTTAAAGAAATGGCGTGGGGCCTATTTGTTTGTGGTTCAAGCTCAGTGAGGTTTCGTCCTTAACATTACACATCCTAACATTCCGTATTATGTCATAAAATTATAATGAAATGCAATGTATTCTTTACTTTTTCTGAAATTTGAAATACCTATATTTTCTTTGTTTAGGAACATTCCTGTGTAGCAATGACAGAGGAAGAAAATTCTACGACCTTTCACGAAAAACTGTTTCTTTATGGTAAGTAGCGGCAAAAAAATAATACTTGAAAATTAAAATTGTTTTTCTGGATCTGGCCTATACATTTGTCTATATGTCGGAACTGAAAAAATGTGGTGGTGCAGTGTAGTACGGTACACTGTTAATGTGAAATAATGTTTGATTTTTCAAAACAGTGTCCAAAGTGAAGACTGAAAACTTACTTACTTTTCTAATTCTTGTCTAGGTCATTCCTCAACCGACCAGAAGTGTTGCAGAATTTCTTGAATCCACTGTACGAGCCTAACCCTTCAACTCTCTGGCCATCTGTGGCTCCGCAGAGTTTGGTAAGTAAAATGAAATTACTTGTCTCATCTCCTTTTCTGCTTTTATCACAGCTTTTGAGTCTAGTGTTGTGAACTGTCACCATCACGTGCATGACTCTCTGGAGGCCACAGAGGTTTAAAGCTATAGCCAGCCATAAATATAAACTTCGATTCAGACTCCCGTCACCGGTCAAAATCTAAATCTAGTATTTGAGTACATCACATTTTGAATTTTTGATTAGTCAAAATATGTGTACTGTAAACTGGGGTAAAGTTGGCAATCTGGGTTAAAGTTGGCAAGCTATTTTGACCCACTTAATGACAGAAACGCCAACTTTTCCTCACGGACACTAATGGCAACTTCGCCAAAGATACCTGTGTCATTGAGAAAAGTTGGCATTTGTGGCATTAAGTGGATCAAAGTAGCTTGCCAACTTTACCCCGGATTGTCAACTTTATCCCGTTTTACGGTATTACGCCACTATTCTAACAAGTTGGTAGACACAAGCATATTTTCCAACTTTGACCAAATTTGACTGTGTCTAAAGCTAAAGTGCTCGACTCATCAGGACTCGCTCGTCAAGTTTGGAAAATGGAAATATGAGTCTCCGAAGATATAACATGATTTTAAATTGTGATTGTTTTCAGCAACTGTGGTCAGGCATGTACCAACGTTGGACGAAATTAAACTCCGTCCAGCAGGACCTATGGGAGGAGATTCTCATCATTAAAGAGAACGACAAAGATCTCAAGGCGAAGGCCATGAAGCTCAGAAAGTGAGTAAAAAGAACTTGTATTTTAACAAATTGAAACAGGAGGCCATAGTCCACCATACCACCTCCCTGACACTGACATTCTGATTTTGGGCATGCGATTTAAATCTGTTTTTATAAATAACTACAAAAATCAGATTTAAATCAAGTAAATCATGATTTTATAAATCATTAAAATCATGATTTAATTTGTGATTTAAGTTGCCCTATTTTAAATCTAGAAACTAAAGAGTTAGATGTTCACTTTTTAACAGGTAGCCAAATAGCGTTTTAATATTACAGACAGATTTAAATCATGAAACTGTTTGATTATGAAGTTTGCTTTTAACAGGTAACCAAATGTATTTAACTACAGACGGAAATATCCTAATTTTTATAAACTGTTAAAATCATGATTTAAATTTTTATAAATCATTAAAATCATGATTTAAATTGCCCTGATTTAAATCATGAAACTGTTAGCTTTTAACGTATAGCCGAGTATTTACCATTGACCGAAACATCAGGACTATATTATTTGTCCTGAAGAATGCTGAATGAAATGTTGTATACTGGCTAGAATTGCCGGTTCAACCAGTTAGACCAATGATAATGAACTAAAATTTTTTTTAGATATCTTGCAGACAGTATGGGCAAGACCACCAGTGACATCACAGTCAAAATATTTGAGTCATAGTACGCATAGTTGGTATATATTGAAATAATCTTCAATATCATTTTGTTAAGGTGGATGGAATGTTAATTGGTGTAAGGTCTTGAATTATGATGCAGCCTTTTTGTGTGCTCTATTTTCAATTTCTTGATGTTTCTTCCGCTCCTAAACTAACACAACTTTATTTAAAGGTAAAAAAAGAGTTTTAAAACTTATTTGGTGCTTTGTGCTTTTGTAAAACTAACCTTTTTCATGGTATGGAGTCTCGCATAATAAATACAAGGCAATGGCTAGATCAAAGTCTTTTCAAAGTTGCTGTGTTTTAAAATAGATAAGGTAGACTGAGAATTGTTAAATTGTATGCTATGTCTCCTTATCATAAAGTTATAAGGTTTGTCAGATTTAAGCATGCATCAAAGCAAAATAAGTGTAATTTTAAAAACTTCAGCCCCTCATGTCTTTCTGGGATAAGTAGAGAAATTTATGATGATAAATGTTGTTACTTGACTCCATTTTAATCCATATGAGACTGTGAGTGTAAGTTACCATTTTGGAGCTCAGACTTGGAGCTATAAGAGTTTCGCTTGCGTCACCCAGACCAGACTTTTGCGGCTAACTGGACTGGATGATTCCTGTCGCTCAACTCTAGACGCCAAAAAAAATACCTATGCCTCTAAATAGCCCATCCTACTGCTAATTAGGCCACACATAATTGATCTTTAGCTTCTCGGATCTTCTCAAGGCACTTTTTCTAGAGTGGGTCCTACTCGGTCGGTAGGACAAACAAAAAGAGGTGAACAAAAAAAATTTTTATAATGTCAAAAAAAAAATTCTTTTTTTTCCTGTCGGCAGAAAATCTGTTGTGTTGGCGGGTACGTGAAGCTAAGAATCAATTATGTGTGGCCTTAGGTGTAAAACACAAACTCATTGAACAAAAAAAGTGCCTTTCACTCATAAGTTGAGCAATTATTTCTATGTAAAAGATAGGAATGGCAGTGACATCACAGATTTTCTCGGCCAAAAGTAATCACTTGTAATTCCTTGGCTCTACAGAAGGATAGCAACAATTCAGTGAGGAATCTAAATGTACTTGATACAGATTTAATATATTAAATATTAATTTGTTCCAGGCACTTGGCAACGTTGGAAAAAGAAGGCCTGGAAAGTGGCCTCATACCATCGCCGCCTGGACAAGACTATCGTCACCATTGATAAAACTTAAGATATTAATGTCATATTACCAAATAATTGTTAATACAGGGTGTCTGCCAATCCTGGAAAGGCCTGGAATTTAGTTTCTCAAATTGCAGGCCTTGCAGAGCATGGAAAAACCAGCATTTTTAACAAAAGGCCTGGAAAAGCATGGGATTTAGTTCCTGTGAAAATGAAAATAGTCCACTACTAAAGGTTTCGCATTTTCTTGTGACGATCGTACACAAGTACAAATGTCGTGTTCAGAAAAAAGTGTGTGCCATGTATAATTGATCAGTTCATCAACAAATTGGTCTGGAATTCGGGAAAACTTGGTCTGGAATAGCCTGGAAAAGCCTAGAATTTGGTTTCAGAAAAGCTGCAGACACTCTGTAATATATTGTCTATGTCATCATGGATTATTAGCTAATGGTATGAACAAATGTGTAACCGTTATTTGCTGTGATTTGAATAGTTCAAAATAATAACCTTAATTCTAGTCACTGTTAAATCTACCAGAATATAGCTTAGAATATTGAACTTCTATTAAATACAGACCTTTTTAATGTCAGCAGTTATGTGCAAGAAAAAATGTTTCAATGACGAATTTTGTTAATAATTTCTTGCTGCAATGAATTTGATGATTCTATTTAATCATTTTAATGCTACAATTAATTTAATGAATCTATTTTATATGATAATTATTTTGCTATTTTAGGTGTGTACATTATTCTATAGACATTCCATTAATGATGCTGGAGTACTTGTAAATATATAAACCTACTATACTATAGAGAATTTGTAAATGTGTATTGTTTTTGTCTTAGAAAGACAAATGCTTTTTTTGAATGGTGGCGAAAAATGTATGTGAAACAAATTTGATTAGCTTAACCAAATTTGAACGTGCAATAATGTGCAAAATTTCAGCAGTTCAGCTCCTGTTAAATTAATGAGTAATCTCATGTTAAGTTAACAAAGTACTGTCTATTTATATGACATTGGAATATGTCGGTTTAAATTTGAGATTATATGGAAAAGATTGACCACCAAAAAGATCAACCACCATCCTAATATAAATGTATTATGCTTATATTATGGGGTATGTTCCTTTGTTAAACCTTTGTAATTGCTTTCACGAATGAGCTTTACAATTTTGTCAATGAGTTTCTTGTCTTATAAATTTATGTTAATTAATTCAGATTATTGGCCTGATGGAATGCAGTAATATGTTTCGCATTGACATTTTAACCCGGCTTCGAATCCCTGGATTCTTGTTCTAGTGTTATTGACAATCAGATGCTGTGAAAAATAATATGTATGTATGTCAGCTTGCTATTGATCTCAATGTAATGCTACCATATTAAAATGTTAATGAATATTATGTGAAAGGTGCAAAGTGCTAACTGATGAGCATACAAATCACAAAGCGCGTACTAGTTGATGTTGTTTCTTGTAAATAATTTATGTCTCAATCTGGACAATATGTATTGCATTGTATGTGTTCATGTAGTTGTACCTGTTGGACAGACAGATATGTATTGAAATTGTGTGAATTCATTTGTTGTGAAAGTAATCAATACAAGTTTTGTGATTTAAATGTATAAAAAAATATTAAAATATATATATATCTTCTTGATACATACGCGGTATAGTTGTGGAGGGGTATCCTCTACCTTTATACTTTATTTTAAGGCCACACAAAATTAATTTTATGGCTGAAAATGGTGTAAAAGTTGCTCTTGAGCTGTTTAGTGAATGCATATTCCATTCCATAAAATTAATTGTATTAGGCCTAATTGATGACATTTATGGAATATCAGGCCTCTTTAACAATGTGCTATGCATGAACCTTAATCATGATAACTCCACAAATGAATGCATGCAAAAGTTTTATGTTATTAAGCAAATATCACTGAAAAAAAGGAACAAGTTATATATCTGAATGAGATTGTGTGTTAGCAAAATCGTCATATAATGTTATGGATATCTTGTGAACATTTTATGAATATTCACTATTATTCTGTGTTATATTGTTAGTTATATTGTTAAACTTTAACATGTCAAATGTTATGAAATTAAATAAATTGTATTATACATGTCAATTAATTTTAGTCTCTATGCAGTTTGTCATTGTTCAAAATGAAGAGTATATTTCGGCAAATCAGTAAGTTGATGAGAAAGTATTTGGATATTTAGTAAGGGTTTCACTTTAGGACATTCATTTTTGCGCATAATTTAACAATGACAAGTTCATTGTGACCCAATGTTTCTGCTTTAATGGCCAATGTATATAGTTTGGTTAAAGCTGAGATTTTTACCATCCTTAATTTAGTTAATCAGTCGCAACTGGAGCTGGTCAAAGTTTATATTGAAATGTTTAGTATCGACAGAAAACTTGTGGCTAAAGTTGATGTCATTTATTATCTAATTTGTTACCATTCTGACAAAAGTTAAAACTTCATCTTTACGAAACGCACAGTTCATAAGAATCGGAGGCTATGTATCCTTTAGGTCCAAGTCCGCCATGAATTATAACTTTTTCCGATGTAGAAACGATCGTATGGCCTTGTCTGCCTTTGGGGCTGTCTGGAAGTCTATACCACTGAATATTTGGCTTGAGTGTTAAAGCAAACGTCTCTGTGACAGGCTCTCTACATTTGCCGTCAAAAGTTTCTCCTCCGTTTAAGATGATTAGTTTGCTGTTGCCGATGGCAACGTGGCTTTTTCTACCACAAGGAGGCTTCTGTAATGGCTTAAAAGAGTTCAAAGCAGATGATAGTGTTGATAATACTGAGCATTCAGGAGTGGATTTGCTGATTTTAAAGCCAGCATGTTGTTCGATTAATTGGTCACTTCGCCCGCCAATTAACACCAAATTGTTTCCAACTCCATGCATTGTGTGACCAGATCTTGAAGCAGTTGTAATTTCAAGGCTTGAATATTTGTAGCCTTTTTTAACGTCCCCTTGTAAGATCCAGGCACTGCCAGATCGACGATGATACTTGGTACTGCCTTCTCGACCCATAACGATAATGTCGTCTGAACCACCTGTGGATGACAAAGGAAAATTTTACATTTAAAAAAAGATGGAATATTTATATGTATTGACAGGCCTGAAGAGAAGAGAACCTGACAAAGGAAAAAAGATGGAATATTTTTTAGATTAAACCTGAAGAAGAAAGATCATATGGCAGGGTTGTGCATTGTGGCTTATATCGAATTACAAAATTTTGATAATTTAAGAAAAAAAAAGTAAAGTACATCGAGTACAACAAATAATCGAAGTTCTTAATGAGAACTGCAAGCTAAAGTATTTGAGCGTAATTCAATTAGGAAAATCTGCAGGTCTGCTTTATTTGGATAGGACCATAATTAATTGAATTCAAATGTTTTGGAATTTTACTTCAAGAATGATAATTAAAAATATAACCTAATTTAATATTTTCTTAATTAAAATAACACACCTCCTAAAACCATAGCTGCGTGAGAACTTAAGCCACACCCATCTTCAAATCCCAAAACTTTTGGAAATGTCCATTTATTTTCCAAAGTGTCAAAGATGAATATTTTGCTGGATCTGACTTTTCCATCCCATCCTCCAATGATGACGAGGTAGCGATCTTGTAACACAATACAAGCATGGTGACTGAGAGCAGGGCTTTCATCTGTACGAACCTAAAATAGAGAAAGATTTGTATCAAAGAATGGGAGAATTATAGAATTTTTAAAACATTAAACGTTTTTTTAAGGACACATATAAAAAATGTTAAGGTCTTCTCTGCATGCCGAAAAGTCTATTTTAATCTTTTTTTTGTCTTTCACATTAACGGAAGATCATAATTATACAATCCAATTTACTGGTTTTACTGAATTGTAGCCTCAGGGGCCTAGATTTTTCATTTTTGTAGGGGGGGATGATTTTTAAAACATTAAACGTTTTTTTAAGGACACACATAAAAAATGTTAAGGTCTTCTCTGCATACCGAAAAGTCTATTTTAATCTCATTTTTTGTCTTTCAAATTAATGGAAGATAATTATACTATCAAATTTACAGGTTTTCGGCTACTGAATTGTAGAGCTAAGTAAGACAGTTATATAGGCTACAATAGGGAAATCAAAAGCTTTGGTAGAAGCATAAATTAATTGTATACCTCATGCCATATTAGTGAATCCAAATCCAGCTTATGCAATTTATTGAGAGGCTTGGTGGATCCTTTCTTGTCAATTCCTCCGTGGATGTACATGCAGTCTCTGATCACTGCAGCAACATGGTAAGCTACTGCAGGGCCTGCAGGGGAAAGCACTTGCCAAGAAACTGCAGGCAGTGCAGGTTTTGCCATAATTCCCTTACACCTTCAAAGCACAGACCTTCTAATTTGTCAATGAGACAGTGTCATTGTCAGTTGTGAGCTGTTATTTCATCTTGATTGAAAATAGCTCAGTTTTGTCAATTCGAAGTTTCCTAGTTTTGGCAGCTGCAGGTCTGATTCTGACATTTTTGTTGACATTTGACAGGTCTGAACTGGTCCAAACTTTGTGAGAAATTTCAATACAATTTAACGATATACCACGTATCAATGACGGTCCTTCGTGTTAAGTACTACCTAATCTCAAATTCTGACAGGTTGACAAGCCGTATCATTCAATATTTAGACGATTTTTTTCATTTGACAGCTCTTTGTTTACATGTTGTCTTCACAACGTGCGCGCCGCCATTTTGTAAAGTGCCCGGATTCACAAACATCCCATAATTTCTGATCATCACAGAGCTGACCAAAAAATGTGAAATTTGTGATCGCAATTGGTGAATAACTCCAAGAAAACACCACCAATTCTCACCAAACTGCGCCAGGTAAGAGTCAGAAATACCAAGCTCCTTTTAGTCCAGAAATTGCCGTGATAGCCCTCTTCGATTTTCCGTATTCATTATTTTTTCTTGAGGGGGGCACTAGCCAGAAATTGTGTGATTGCTACCAATGCAAAAATGCAACTTCTGTGCTGATCAACTGTCTTGATCACCTTCACAAGCCTTCATGAACTTCAAATTACAATGTACACTGATGCATTAAATAATTAATGAAACAGAATTGTATGGTAGGGTGCTAGAAGTCATGCAATATATTTGGTCAAACTGGAATTCTTCTTCACTTTACTAGTAAAACGTTGGGATCTTGTCTATTTTACACCTGAGTGAGCTTGATCTCAAGGCTGAGTTCTGGTAGACCTTTTGATCATGTGCCCTATTCACCACACCTCAATGAAATAACAAATGCTTCTTGTTCTTGGCTGACTGCGGACACCGGTGACCGGACCAGTCAGCAGTCTATTGTTGCCTTTCAGAAATTGTTGGTAACACATACACATGTATAATGTTATGTGAATTTTGGGCCCGGAGGCTGGGGCATTGCCCAATGTCACCCCCCCCCCCAAATACTGCATTATTGTGTCTCAGCGTGTTAATTGTTAACACGCACAAGTGAACTGCATAAATAAGAGTTACAAGTAGTATTAACATAATTGCAAAAAGAGTTACAATTTTCTGTTGTTTTCTTTTCAGCCATGTCTGGCCGACGCAAAGGCTATAACTACCAAAAGGTGGATATAGACCTGTCGATACTGCGAGGCCCGCTGAGCCTTCCGGATGAAGGGGTCTTGCAGATCATCAAATGCATCCAATCAGGAACAAGCGAGATACGTGAGACTCTTCTGTTTGAAATTGACGTGATCTACGAATGTAGGGTGTGTCGAGGATTGTTTCGCTCTCTGACAAACCTCCTCGCTCACAAAAGGGTTTATTGTCAGGAGAAGTTCAAAGACTCTAAGCTAGAATTTGTGTCCTCTTGCAACGAAAATGAGACAGTCGTTGTCCAGCCCGAAGCTCCTGAGGAATCGGACAATACGAGCAAAGATACGGAGGCTAACAAAGATGCAGACAAGGATCCGAAAGATGGCAAAGATCCAGATGACACAGAAACAGGTCCAGCCAAAGATACGGACTCCAGTAGCAGTCACGCTAATGATTCCGCAACACATTCGAGTGATAAACCGTCCGATACGCAGCCGTCAAACTTCGTCATCGATCAGATGTCCCAAGGAAAGTTTGAGGGTCAGTCGGAGGGGTACAAATTCTACACAAAGGCTGTTGAACGACAACAGGATAAGGAGTCGCAGAAAACGACAGCAGTCGTCACGTTGAAAAGAATAAACTGCAACAGCAATGCAGTGTATCAGAAGTGCGAACGACAGAACTCGCTGTCGTCAATAACCTCCGAAAATGACGAGTCGGAGGCTAACTGTTCGAAACTCAAAAAGCGGCGTCAATCGAGCAAAGACTGGGATTACGAAGATAATGATTCGACGTCAGGCGACGATAAGGACTCCAAGAAACACGACAGAAAGGATAGCGCGATATCTGCGCCAGAAGAAGCAGACGATATTGACGTCGTGACGATTCAACCCGAAGCGGCATCAGGCCCTTTGCGGATGAACCTACGACAACGTAGCGGCGGGGAGGTCACTACCCCTATAATAATCAGTCTGAGCCAACGAGCCGATTGCGAAGTGAAGACTAAGACTTGCTTGGTCTGCAACACTCAGTATTCTTCATTGAAGACCTTACATTTCCATATGATGAACTGTCACTCTGAGAAGCGGACGATCTTTCCGTGTTTGTTCTGCAACCAAGAGTTCACGCAGATGATCGGCGTTACTCGGCATCTGTCAAGAGTACACCACAAGTCGAAAGACTCCATCGAGAAGTTGAGGCTGACTATACGAAAAAGGTGAGTTGGTTGATCGTTATCTTATGTTTTATGATTGTCAGTTCTGCAAACAAAATGTTATGATATTAATCTGTTAGCCTCAATTTACAAGTAGGACGGGCGTTAGCTAAACTTTTTGCCTAATTACAGTGTATTCCTCCTGTCCTACTAAATTCCTAATTAGCATACTGAGTGCATAAAAACAGGACACATATTAGCTTTATAAAATATATAGGATAACTCGAGTACCTAATATCTTTATAACTTTAACTTACAAGTTACAATCATGACCAATGAAGTATACATCTTACATGTATCCTTGAAATTATTATTAAATTGTTTTATATTTTATTTTTAGAGCCTACAGCAAACCACTGGAAGAAATCAAAGAATTCAAATTTGAGAAAGAAAAAGGGGCCGACCGCCCTGAAAAAAGTGATAAAACTGAGAAAACAGACAATAAAACGCCAAAGAAAAAGGAAGAAGTGGCTCCCATCCCTTCTGTTTCACATGTTTCAAGAAGAACGCTCCACAAAATAACGATGCACACCGTCAGAGGGCAGCAGCAGTCAGAGCAAAATACACCAGATGGCAGCACAAGTGATTACAAATGCATGCACTGTACAAAAGTCTTCAAGAAACAGGAGTCGCTTGATAGACATGCTTCCTTCTGTTTTACCTCACAGGTAAAGGTTCTTGTTCTGAACAAAATTATTGTCGTATTTTAAAATTATTTTAATAAGCTGTGTTATTTGTGAATAGTTTGCGTGTGACTTGACGTAATTGTTCCCAACTTCCCAGTTTAACAAAGAAAGTCTGTCTTGAATGTAGATTCTCTATCTCAGCTTATTCTAAGGATTTATATACATAGATTGATGAGGAAATCTCTACTCTTTAAAATATGAAATATTCTATTAAAAAATCAATAAAAATCTGAAATTGTATGTCATTATGATAAATATCAAATTTGAAAATCAATGATATACCATGATAGACCACCAAGATTAATAGTAGCATTTTGAAGAAACATTGCGATAATGCGGGTCAGCAAATGCCGAAACACGCTCGGGCCCGCCATAGACTATCGTGTCTAGATCCGCCACTGTAAATTAAGTCCATGAAAATTCTATTCATGACGAATCCATGAAAAATCTGAAAATTTGTGAAAAATCTGAAATTCCATATTTAAATCCATAATGATAATCCATAATAAAAATTCTATAAGTCCATTAAAATTCCGATGATCATTACAATAAATCCATGAAAAATCCATTAATCCGTCCAGGATGCATGACAACCCTAGAATTTTTGTGATGTGTATAATATTTGAAGCAAAATTATTTTTCAATCGCATTAAAGTGTTCATAATCATTACAATGTTACTACTTTTAATCCAGGCTACAATGGGACAGCTTTCGGGAACAGACCTTCCAAAAAATCTCCATGGCAACGTGGAGGAAACCATGGAAACGGGGTCGTCAACAGACATGGGTCGATGGTCTACGAGTGACCTGACTACAGAGGACGCTAAACAATTGAGTACTATGATTAACGAAGAAACGCTGACGTGTCTGAAGTGTGATCAGTCCTACAGCAACATTTCTAATTTGCACCGGTAAGCAGAGTACTTGGTATATAACTTCTTTTTGACTTCACCACAATACATTTACTATTGGAAAAGCCGGGATCTAACTGAAAATTTTGCATGTTGACACCCTGCTAAGCATTAAGATAAGGATTAGCAGCAAACAATTAATCAGATTTCTGTGTATTTTGCAAAAAGTACTTTATAAAAGGTATAGTCAAAGAAGCCTATAGATAACGTCCGGTCAGGATCTAACTGACAAAAATGCATGTTAGAACCCTCAAAATCCGTGTCTAATATAAAATGTGAAAAACAGTGAAATTGTAAATTTGTTATTTAACAGCTGATACCTAGTTTAAATCTTATTGGCAACTTTAAAAATTTTGGCTCCTTCTATACTTCAAATTTTAGATACACGTGGCTCCATCTATAGTTTGAATCTCAGCTACTAGTGGCTCCATCTATATTCAGAAACAAACATGTGTATCACGTTTTTAATAAACGGGACAGAGCCACCGTCCCTTATGGCAATCATACGAGGAGTGAACCAGATGGCAGGGTTGGGGCGATTAAATTATTTTTTTAATCAATTAGATTAGATTAAATGGAGACTTTGCTTGATTAGATTAGATTAGATTAAGGCCATTTTCCAATCTTAATCAATTAAATCAGATTAAATACAATATTTAATCAGATTAAATTTGATTAAAATAAAGAAGTCATTCAATAATGCTACGAAAAAAATTCTCGATTACCATGTTGCTCACGCAAATTCTCAATAAATGACTTATTTGCAATAAGTCTCAGTTTTAAGGGCACAACTTCTACAGATTTTAGCAGAATTCATATAAGGTATCTGAAATGTATTTAAAGCTGTTCTCCATGAAATTTGTTCACGACCTCACAGGTGAGCCATGGAATGTCAAAAGCAGATCACCACATAGGGTTATTTTCTTCTTCTTCTTTTTGGGAAAATTGAAAATTATTAAGAAAGTCTTTCTGAAAACGTTCATGTATTCATTTCACCACACAGCTACGAGGCTAATGTGTGGTAATAAAATAAATGTACACCAGCAATAACAAGATGATATTGAGGAAAAATTCTATATTTCCCAATTTCTTCAGATCTTTATGTGATGTTTCACTGATCTAATTTGAAAGAAATATTTTCTCCATGTGAAGTATTTGATTTTTCCACCAATTATGAAAGCTAATTTTTGTACCATTTCCATAAGACCAGATGGGGGCTCTCCCATCACTCGCCCATTGTGCATTAGTATTGTCTCTCTATGGTCCATCCAGTTTAGTGAGACAAGGGTTATGATCTTACATAATCATGGAACTGATGGCAGTGATAGGCCTACTAATTTTCAATTAGGTAAAGCACACTTGCGTCTTGGAATGTTGTGTCACTAAACAATGCCTCCAAAGTTTGAATTCCATACTCCAAGCCAATTGGTTACTTCTACATTTTCCACACATCATTTCATTTGGTATCATTACTTTGCTGACTGATGAAACGTCTGGACAATAATTGGTCACAATCATATAGTTGAAGTAATATTTAATTGGATTTTAATTTTTTTCAATCTGATTAAATGGTTTAATCTGATTAAATTATTTAATCTGATTAAATCATTTAATCAACATTTAATCATGATTAAATGCTGATTAAATGGAAAATGTTATTAGATTAGATTAAATCTAATGACTTTGAAAAATTTAATTGATTAGATTAGATTAAATAATCTAATCAAATTTAATCATTTAATCATGATTAAGATTAGATTAGCCCCAACCCTGCCAGATGGTTCAATCAAATAAAAGTTATTCAGACATCCCATTATTATGATCCTGGCACTCTTTTCTCATCTCGCGTGATTGCCAAAAATGTTTGAAAAAAAAAATTTCCAAAAAAAAATGTTTGAAAAAAAAAAAATTCCCCCCAAAAAAAAAAGTTTGATAAAAAAATGTTCCCAAAAAAAAAAATGTTTGAAAAAAAAAAATTTCCAAAAAAATTAAAATGTTCCAAGAAAAAAAATGTTCGAAAAAAAAAAGTTACATTTTCCCTCAAACATTTTTTTTAACATTTTCTTTTAAAATATTACCTTTCCACCCTATTTCTCTTTGTCCCAATTTTTTTCTCCGAACTTTTTATTGAACAAACTTGAATACAAAAATGAATTTCGAGAAATAATTTAGGTAATTATGATTCGACCTATCGGGAGAATCATCTTGTTTTCTTTGATTTTATTATTATTATTATTATTATTAGCATTCACCACCACTATGGTGAATGCTATTATTTTTGTAGATTTTTTTATTTTTATTATTATTTTTCCGTCATTTTCGGTTGAGTTCAGGGTTGTCCTTTTGTGGATGGATAGTACTAGGTGAGATATTATGATCCCCAAAATTTTTTTTACCTTGACCTATTTTTCAAGGTCAGAGGTCACTTCAAAGTTGGCATTTTTGGAGTGCTAACTTCTAAACTAATAAAGATAGAAATGTCTGGATTTCAATGTTATGTCACTTATCACTAGTACAAATAATATCAACCATAAAATTTGTAATTTTCGAAAAGGGGTAATTACCCAACCCATTTAGTAGTTTACCCTTTGCTGTTCTTCTTCTCAGAAACCGGAAATGGTAGGATGATTCTAACAGCTGGATTGTGTAGCCAAAAGATAGTTCTAGTGCAGCAGCAACTTTCATATTGATCACTCAAGGGGTTTTTGAGATATCGAACTTTCAAATTTTAATGATTTCACTAAAAATTTTAAATGTTGACAATTTTGAGTTTGAATTAAGGAAAATTCTTGAAACTTTATATGGTAATAGCCTAATGCCTAAAAGAGGATGTTATGAAAAATGAATGACCTTGACCTTGATTTCAAAATTGTCATTTTTATAAATTTGGCCAATTTGCTTCAGATGTGGTTCCAGCAAACTTCTAAACTAATAAAGATAGAAATGTCTGGATTTCAATGTATCAATACTCACTATTACTCGTCATAAGCATAAGCAATATCAATCATCAAGTTTGTCATTTTCGAAAAGGGGTAATTACCCCAACCCATTCAGTAGTTTACCCTTTGCCATTCTTCTACTCAGAAACCAGAGATGGTAGGATGATGCTGACAACTGGATTGCATAGCAAAAAGATAGTTCTAGTGCAGCAAAAACTTTCATTTTGATCACTCAAGGGGTTATTGAGATATTTAACTTTCAAATTTTGATTATTTCACCAAAAATTTAAAATGTTGAAAATTTTCAGTTTGAATTGAGGGAATTGTGAAACTTAACATGATAATATACTGATGCATAGAAAGGGCATGTTACAGGAAATTAATGACCTTGACCTTGATTTCAAAATTTTCATTTTTATAAATTTGTTAAATTTGCTATAGATGCTTCATTCTACATTGGATACATTGGATTGAACATTTCATTTTAATTTAATTTCACTGATCATATCATTGATCATATCATTGATCATATCATTGATAATATCATTGATCATATCATTGATCATATCATTGATCATTTCATTGATCATTTCATTGATCATTTCATTGATCATTTAATTTTAATTTCATTTCATTTTAATTCCATTTCATTTTAATTCCATTTCATTTTAATTCCATTTCATTGATCATTTCATTGATCATTTCATTTCATTTCATTGATCATTAGATAAAATGGTGAATGCTCATTCCCAGTTGCACTGGGAATATCTAATGTCTAGTTATTATGATTCGACATAAATGGAGAATCATCTTATTTTCTTTTATTTTATTATTATTATTATTTTTCTTGTCCAGTTAATTTTGAAGCTAGAGCCTTGCAACTTTGTACATATATAGTCCATGGTTAGTACTTCATTCTGGTAGAAAAGATTTGACCTTGACCTTGAACTCAAGGTCACAGGTCATCTCAAAGTCAAAATTTTCAAATTTTCAAAGTTGATTAATTCATTAAATTTTATAGTTACAGACATGAGATTGAAATATATGTGTACAAAAGTGGTTCTCTACAAATGTGGGTAGAATTTTTTTTTCTAATGTGACGAAAAAGGGGTATTTACCCCATTTTGATAAAAACCAATTGCTCCTGTTTTTAGAGAAAACTACTTCACTTAGAGACCCAGTTTTTGCTGTGGTTGGTAGCCTGACTAAATATCCATGGTAAGAAACCTTTTATGTTTTGATTGAATAAGGGGTTGTTGAGTAACAGGACTTTCAAAAATGGGTGTTTTGACCAAAAAGTTAAAACATTTTTTAACTTTGGTTTGAATGGAGGGAATTTGATGAAACTTGGAGTGTATATGGTATTTATGAATTAGAGTCATATCATAAGATAAAAATGACGTTTTGGGGTAGTTACCCCAAAAAGGGGTACATGATTATAATTTGTGATTGACATTGACGATTTACTTCAAATTTTGCAAGAGTTTACTCTTTTGACTTGAGGACCTAATGAAAGTGTAAATTTGAAGTCATGGGGTAATTTACCCTCATAACCAAGGTCGAAAGGGGTAAATATGTATTTTGAACAGTTCTTAAGTTTTTAATGGTGTATTAGACATCGATTGGGTCTTGCCTTTTCATCACTGATGTTACTGGATAAAATTTGTCAGTTTTAAGTATTTACCCCCAAAAAGGGGTAAATAGCTGTAACTTGTGATTGACATTGACGATTTTCTTCAAATTTTGCACAGGTTTACCATTTGGACATGGGGACATGATGAAAGTGTAAATTTGATTTCATGGGGTAATTTACCCTCGTAATCAGGGTCGAAAGGGGTGAATGTGTATTTTGAACAGTTCTTATGTTTTTAATGGTGTATTTCACATTGATTGGTATTTGCCTTTTCATTACTGATGTTTGAGGATAAAATTTGTCAGTTTTAAGTAATTACCCCAAAAAGGGGTAAATAGCTATAACTTTTTATTGTTTTGAACAATTTTCTTCATTTCTTGCAAATGCTTAATATCATGGTTTGGAGACATAATGAAAGAGTATATTTGATTTAATGGGACAATTTACCCTTATAATCAGGAACAAGGGGGTAATTATGGTTTTTGAGCAATACTTGTTTTTAAAAGGTGCATTTGGCATCGGTTACTTCTTGCCTCTACACTTGGGATGTTAGGGATGAAAATATGCGTATTTAGGTAATCACCCCAAAAAGGGGTAAATGTCTATAACTGCTGATTGACTTGGACGATAGTCTTCTAATTTTACATAAGTTTATTATGTGGTCCTGCCGACATGATGTAAGTAAATTTTTGATGTTAGAGGACAATTTACACCATAAATCTTAGTCGGAAGGCGTTAATATAACATTGTGTTGATAATGGAGTATTAGGTTTTCCACCTTGTCCTACGCATATTATCGAATGTTTTAATGTCGAATCATCCCTTTGACCTTTTAAGGTTGAAGTCCCCTGGGACCCTAGTTATTAGCATTCACCATCACTATGGTGAATGCTATTATTTTTGTAGATATTTTTATTTTTATTTTTATTATTTTTTATTATTTTTCCGTCATTTTCGGTTGAGTTCAGGGTTGTCCTTTTGTGGATGGATAGTGCTAGGTGAGATATTATGATCCCCCAAATTTTTTTGACCTTGACCTATTTTTCAAGGTCAGAGGTCACTTCAAAGTTGAGATTTTTAAAGGGCTAACTTCAGAACTAATGAAGATAGAGAGGTCTGGATTTCAGTGTTATGTAACCCATCAATAGCTTGAACAATATCAACAAAAACAATATTCAATTTCATAAAGGGGTAATTACCCCAACCGATTAAGTTGACAAAACACCAATTTATTTGCCGGACTTCTCCTCAGAAACCGCAAATGGTAGGATGATGCTGATAAGTGTATTATGTTCCCTAGAGATGGGTCCATGGTAAGTGGTATTTCATTTTTGGATCACACACTTTGTTTTGAAGATATTCAACTTTCAATTTCCATAGATTTTCAATTTTTTGGTATCCGTTGCGGCTGGCAAAATAAAGCACAGCTAGCACCATCCCAGGTAGTTGTCACAATTGCTGTTAGATGTGTCAAATGTGTGAAGTCAATCTGAAGTCAATATGAAGTCAATGCAAGTCAATATGAAGTCAATATGAAGTCAATATGAAGTCAATATGAAGTCAATATGAAGTCAATATGAAGTCAATATGAAGTCAATATGAAGTCAATAAAGTCAATACAAAGTCATTTCATTATAATTTCATTTTGAGTTCATTTCATTGATCACTTCATTGATCATTTCATTGATCATTGATCATTTCATTGATCATTTCATTGATGATTGATCATTTCATTGATCATTGATCATTTCATTGATCATTGATCATTTCATTGATCATTGATCATTTCATTGATCATTGATCATTTCATTGATCATTGATCATTTCATTGATCATTGATCATTTCATTGATCATTGATCATTTCATTGATCATTTCATTGATCATTTCATTGATCATTTCATTGATCTGATGAAATGGTGAATGCTCATTCCCAGTTGCACTGGGAATATCTAATGTCTAGTTAGCATTCACCATCATAATGGTGAATGCTATTATTTTTGTAGATTTTTTTATTATTAGCATTCACCACCACTATGGTGAATGCTATTATTTTTGTAGATTTTTTTATTTTTATTATTAGCATTCACCATCACTATGGTGAATGCTATTATTTTTGTAGATTTTTTTATTTTTATTATTTTTATTATTTTTCCGTCATTTTCGGTTGAGTTCAGGGTTGTCCTTTTGTGGATGGATAGTACTAGGTGAGATATTATGATCCCCAAAATTTTTTTGACCTTGACCTATTTTTCAAGGTCAGAGGTCACTTCAAAGTTGGCATTTTTGGAGTGCTAACTTCTAAACTAATAAAGATAGAAATGTCTGGTTTTCACTGTTATGTAACCCATCACTAGTACAAACCATATCAACCATCAAATTTGTCATTTTCGAAAAGGGGTAATTACCCCAACCCATTTAGTAGTTTACCCTTTGCTGTTCTTCTTCTCAGAAACCGGAAATGGTAGGATGATTCTGACAAATGGATTGTGTTGCCAAAAGATAGTTCTAGTGCAGCAGTAACTTTCATATTGATCACTAAAGGGTTTTTGAGATATTGAACTTTCAAATTTTGATGATTTCACCCAAAATTTAAAATGTTGAAAATTTTGAGTTTGAATGAAGGGAAATTTGTGAAACTTTATATGGAAATAGCCTAATGCATAAAAAAGTATGTTGCAAAAAATGAATGACCTTGACCTTGATTTCAGAATTGTCATTTTTATAAATTTGGTCAATTTGCTACAGATGAGGGTCCAGCTAACTTCTAAACTAATAAAGATAGAAATGTCTGGATTGCAATGTATCATTACTTATCATAAGCATAAGCAATATCAATCATCAAGTTTGTCATTTTCAAAAAGGGGTAATTACCCCAACCCATTTAGTAGTTTACCCTTTGCCGTTCTTCTTCTCAGAAACCGGAAATGGTAGGATGATTCTGACAACTGAATTGTGTTGCTAAAAGATAGTTCTAGTGCAGCAGCAACTTTCATATTGATCACTCAAGGGGTTTTTGAGATATCAAACTTTCAAATTTTGATTATTTCACCAAAAATTTAAAATGTTGAAATTTTTCAGTTTGAATGGAGGGAATTTGTGAAACTTAACATGGTAATATCCTGATGCATAGAAAGGCATGTTATAGAAATTAATGACCTTGACCTTGATTTCAAAATTGTCATTTTTATAAATTTGTTGAATTTGCTATAGATATTTCATACTTCATTGGATTGAACATTTCATTTTAATTTAATTTCACTGATCATATCATTGATCATATCATTGATCATTTCATTGATCATTTCATTGATCATTTCATTATGATTCGACCTATCGGGAGAATCATCTTGTTTTCTTTGATTTTATTATTATTATTATTATTATTATTATTATTATTATTATTATTTTCTTGGCCAGTAGGTTTTTGTGCTAGAGACTTGAAACTTGGTACATATATAGTCCATGGTTAGTACTTCATTTTGGGAGAAGATGGTTGACCTTGACCTTGAACTCAAGGTCACAGGTCATCTCAAAGTCGAAAATTGGAAAACTTAAAAGTGGAATAACTTTTTTAATATTACAAGAATCAATTTGAAACTTTGGAATATATATATAAACATGTATCCCAACATTTGTAACCCATAATTGTTTTTGTGCAATGAGGGTAAGGGGGTAATTACCCCAATTTGACTAAAACAGGTTTGCACAGGTTTCCAGAAAAACTAAGCAAGCTAGAAACTCAGTTCTTTCACTGATAGGTAGCCTGACTAACCATTCAAGGTAAGTGATATTTTATATTTTGATTATGTGAAGGGGTAACTATGTAATGGGGTGTTGAAAATAGGGTGTTTTGCCCCAAGAGTGAAAGCATTGTAAAACTTTGGTTTTAATGAAAGGATTTCAATGATAGTCTGGTAATATATTAATGGTTTCTGTATTATGCAATCCTTGTTGCCCGAAGCTTGGTAATTACCCCCCAAAAAGGGGTAAATGTCTATAACTTGTGATTGACCTGGACGATTTTCTTCAAATTTTGCACACGTTTTGGATATTGACTCAGGCACATATTAAACGAATAATTTTAACAGTATTGCCAACATAGGGTATTTACCCTCGTAATCAATGCCAAAAGGGGTGAATATATATTTTGAGGAGTTATGTTGTTCAAAATGGAATATCAGCTGTATATTTGGTCTACGGGTATCCGGTTGGATTTTACTGGATGAAAAGTTTCTGTTTTGGGTAATTACCCCCAAAAGGGGTAAATGTCTATAACTTGTGATTGACATGGACGATTTACTTCAAATTTTGCACACGTTTGGGATATTGACTCAGGCACATATTAAACAAATAATTTTAACAGTATTGCCAACATAGGGTATTTACCCTCGTAATCAATGCCAAAAGGGGTGAATATATATTTTGAGGAGTTATGTTGGTCAAAATGGAATATCAGCTGTATGTTTGGTCTACTGCTATCCGGTTGGATTTTACTGGATGAAAACTTTCTGTTTTGGGTAATTACCCCAAAAGGGGTAAATGACTATAACTTGTGATTGACATGGACGATTTACTTCAAATTTTGCACACGTTTGTGACATTGACTCAGACACATGCTAAAAGGAAAAAATTCACAGAATAGGGTGATTTACCCTCGTAATCAAGTTCTAAGGGGGTAAATACATATTTTGAAGAACTTGGTTGTTTAAAATGGAATATTAGTTGCACGTTTGGTCTAGGTTATTCGTATGGATGTTACTGGACGAAAAGTTTCGGTTTTTAATAATTACCCCCAAAAGGGGTAAATGACTATAACTTGTGACTGACATGGACGATTTACTTCAAATTTTGCACACGTATGGGATATTGACTCAGGCACATGTTAAAAGAGAAAACGTTACAGTATAGGATAATTTACCCTCGTAATCAAGGTCAAAGGGGGGTAAATACGTATTTTGAGGAATTTGGTTGTTTAAAATGGAATGTCAAGTTTATGTTGGATCTAGGCTTGTACTTAATGGATGTTACTGGATGAACAGTTTCGGTTTTAGGTAGTAACCCCAAAAGGGGTAAATGGCTATATCTTGTGATTGACATGGACAATTTTCTTCAAATTTTGCATGGGCTAAGTGTGTCTACTTTACGACATAATATAAGTAGAAACTTCAGCTTACAGGGTCTCTACCATAATAATCCGACATAGTCTCAAGTAATTTGTTTTACTCATATATTTGAGGTCGAATCATTGCCTAACCTTTTTAAAGGTTGAATACTAGTTTTAATTTCATTTCATTTTAATTCCATTTCATTTTAATTCCATTTCATTGATCATTTCATTGATCATTTCATGGATCATTTCATAGATCATTTCATAGATCATTTCATTGATCATTTCATAAATTGGTGAATGCTCATTCCCAGTTGCACTGGGAATATCTAATGTCTAGTTTTTATTATTTTTATTATTTTTATTATTATTTTTCCGTCATTTTCGGTTGAGTTCAGGGTTGTCCTTTTGTGGATGGATAGTGCTAGGTGAGATATTATGATCCCCAAAATTTTTTTGACCTTGACCTATTTTTCAAGGTCAGAGGTCACTTCAAAGTTGGCATTTTTGGAGTGCTAACTTCTAAACTAATAAAGATAGAAATGTCTGGTTTTCACTGTTATGTAACCCATCACTGGTACAAACCATATCAACCATCACATTTGTCATTTTCGAAAAGGGGTAATTACCCTAACCCATTTAGTAGTTTACCCTTTGCTGTTCTTCTTCTCAGAAACCGAAAATGGTAGGATGATTCTGACAAATGGATTGTGTTTCCAAAAGATAGTTCTAGTGCAGCAGCAACTTTCATATTGATCACTCTAGGGGTTTTTGAGATATTGAACTTTCAAATTTTGATGATTTCACCCAAAATTAAAAATGTTGAAAATTTTGAGTTTGAATGAAGGGAAATTTGTGAAACTTTATATGGAAATAGCCTAATGCATAAAAAAGTATGTTGCAAAATATGAATGACCTTGACCTTCATTTCAGAATTGTCATTTTTATAAATTTGGTCAATTTGCTACAGATGAGGTTCCAGCTAACTTCTAAACTAATAAAGATAGAAATGTCTGGATTTCACTGTTATATTACCCATCACTAGTACAAACGATATCAACCATCAAATTTGTATTTTTCGAAAAGGGGTAATTACCCCAACCCATTTAGTAGTTTACCCTTTGCTGTTCTTCTTCTCAGAAACCGGAAATGGTAGGATGATTCTGACAACTGAATTGTGTTGCTAAAAGATAGTTCTAGTGCAGCAGCAACTTTCATATTGATCACTCTAGGGGTTTTTGAGATATTGAACTTTAAAATTTCAATAATTTCACCAAAAATTAAAAATGTTGAAAATTTTGAGTTTGAATGAAAGGAAATTCTTGAAACTTTATATGGAAATAGCCTAAAACATAAAACAGTATGTTGCAAAAAATGAATGACCTTGACCTTGATTTCAGAATTGTCATTTTTATAAATTTGGTCAATTTGCCGTAGATGAGGTTCCAGCTAACTTCTAAACTTATAAAGATAGAAATGTCTGGACTTCGACTTAGTATTACCCATAATAAGCATAAGCCATATCAACCATTAAATTTGTAATTTTCAAGTAAGGGTAATTACCCCAACCCATCTAGTTGTTTACCCTTTGCCGTTCTTCTTCTCAGAAACCGGAAATGGCAGGATGATGTTGATAACTGGATTGCATAGCCAACAGATAGTTCTAGTGCAGCAACAACTTTCATATTGATCAATTAAGGGTTTATTGAGATATTTAACTTTCAAATTTTGATGATTTCACCAAAAATGTAAAATGTTGAAATTTTTCAGTTTGAATGGAGGGAATTTGTGAAACTTAACATGGTAATATCATGATGCATAGAAAGGCATGTTACAGGAAATTAATGACCTTGACCTTGATTTCAAAATTGTCATTTTTATAAATTTATTAAATTTGCTATAGATGTTTTATTCGACATAGGATACATTGGATTGAACATTTCATTTTAATTTAATTTCACTGATCATATCATTCATCATATCATTGATCATTTCATTGATCATTTCATTTCAATTTCATTTCATTTTAATTTCATTTCATTTTAATTTCATTTCATTTTAATTTCATTTCATTTTAATTTCATTTCATTTTAGTTTCATTTCATTTTAATTCCATTTCATTTTAATTCCATTTCATTTCATTGATCATTTCATTGATCATTTCATTGATCATTTCATTGATCATTTCATTGATCATTTCATTTGACTGATGAAATGGTGAATGCTCATTCCCAGTTGCACTGGGAATATCTAATGTCTAGTTATTATTATTATTATTATTATTATTTTCTTGGCCAGTAGGTTTTTGTGCTAGAGACTTGAAACTTGGTACATATATAGTCCATGGTTAGTACTTCATTTTGGGAGAAGATGGTTGACCTTGACCTTGAACTCAAGGTCACAGGTCATCTCAAAGTCGAAAATTGGAAAACTTAAAAGTGGAATAACTTTTTTAATATTACAAGAATCAATATGAAACTTTGGAATATATATATAAACATGTATCCCAACATTTGTAACCCATAATTGTTTTTGTGCAATGAGGGTAAGGGGGTAATTACCCCAATTTGACTAAAACAGGTTTGCACAGGTTTCCAGAAAAACTAAGCAAGCTAGAAACTCAGTTCTTTCACTGATAGGTAGCCTGACTAACCATTCAAGGTAAGTGATATTTTATATTTTGATTATGTGAGTGGGTAACTATGTAATGGGGTGTTGAAAATAGGGTGTTTTGCCCCAAGAGTGAAAACATTGTAAAACTTTGGTTTTAATGAAAGGATTTCAATGATAGTCTGGTAATATATTAATGGTTTCTGTATTATGTAATCCTTGTTGCCCGAAGCTTGGTAATTACGCCCCAAAAAGGGGTAAATGTCTATAACTTGTGATTGACCTGGACGATTTTCTTCAAATTTTGCACACGTTTGGGATATTGACACAGGCACATATTAAACAAATAATTTTAACAGTATTGCCAACATAGGGTATTTACCCTCGTAATCAATGCCAAAAGGGGTGAATATATATTTTGAGGAGTTATGTTGTTCAAAATGAAATATCAGCTGTATGTTTGGTCTACGGGTATCCGGTTGGATTTTACTGGATGAAAAGTTTCTGTTTTGGGTAATTACCCCCAAAAGGGGTAAATGTCTATAACTTGTGATTGACATGGACGATTTACTTCAAATTTTGCACACGTTTGGGATATTGACTCAGGCACATATTAAACAAATAATTTTAACAGTATTGCCAACATAGGGTATTTACCCTCGTAATCAATGCCAAAAGGGGTGAATATATATTTTGAGGAGTTATGTTGTTCAAAATGGAATATCAGCTGTATGTTTGGTCTACTGCTATCCGGTTGGATTTTACTGGATGAAAACTTTCTGTTTTGGGTAATTACCCCCAAAAGGGGTAAATGACTATAACTTGTGATTGACATGGACGATTTACTTCAAATTTTGCACACGTTTGTGACATTGACTCAGACACATGCTAAAAGGAAAAAATTCACAGAATAGGGTGATTTACCCTCGTAATCAAGTTCTAAGGGGGTAAATACATATTTTGAAGAACTTGGTTGTTTAAAATGGAATATTAGTTGCACGTTTGGTCTAGGTTATTCGTATGGATGTTACTGGATGAAAAGTTTCGGTTTTTAATAATTACCCCCAAAAGGGGTAAATGACTATAACTTGTGACTGACATGGACGATTTACTTCAAATTTTGCACACGTATGGGATATTGACTCAGGCACATGTTCAAAGAGAAAACGTTACAGTATAGGATAATTTACCCTCGTAATCAAGGTCAAAGGGGGGTAAATACGTATTTTGAGGAATTTGGTTGTTTAAAATGGAATGTCAAGTTTATGTTGGATCTAGGCTTGTACTTAATGGATGTTACTGGATGAACAGTTTCGGTTTTAGGTAGTAACCCCCAAAAGGGGTAAATGGCTATATCTTGTGATTGACATGGACAATTTTCTTCAAATTTTGCATGGGCTAAGTGTGTCTACTTTAAGACATAATATAAGTAGAAACTTCAGCTTACAGGGTCTCTACCATAATAGTCCGCCATAGTCTCATATAATTTGTTTTATTCATATATTTGAGGTCGAATCATTGCCTAACCTTTTTAAAGGTTGAATACTAGTTACAATTTAGAGTCTTAAAAATTTATTTTTTGCGTTCAGGCGGTCCCGTCTTCATGCTTTGGCATTTACATATTTTTATATTTATTTCATAGGCATGCAGTCAGACACCTTGGGAGAACTCGGTTCAAGTGCAGATTGTGTCAGTACACGGCCTACAACCGCTCGGAATGCAAGACACATCTTAGGAGAGTGCACCCCGGAAGGGTAAGAAACTAATAAAAGACAGAATCGCATGGTCCCTATTGTTCTCATCCCACTACGTCCATGAGACTGAAAATTGCAACTAAGTTGGCAACAATTAGCTTCTTTGGAAAAATTTGTGGTCATGGAAAGTCATGGAAAATCACTATTTTCTGAAAGGTCGTGGAAAATTGAAATTTTTATCCCAGTTCGTGCTAATATGTAACAAATTTCTTTAGTTATGAATGTTGGTTGATTGGACCGAATGGCCAGATAGTGGACGAAGCTCAACCTGTGAATTATTTTGTGTGAATCTGGACCTAAATGAGTCATGGGAAATCCAAAATTTGATCATGGAATTCCCGTCTTTTGTATTGTGGGAACCCTGTGTTCAGTTCACTGCAGTAGAGAATGACTATTCTTAGCCTAATACATTCTATTTCTTTTTCCAGGTATTTGATGAAGCAGAGCTAAACAGCTACATCCTTGACTTTGGCGCGGACCATTCCAAATCGAGAACAAATTCTAGATCAGAGTCTCCTGCAGAAGACGGTTCGGAACAAAAACCAAAATCTTCTGGCGGAAAACCGTCGACCTACATGGACCATTTGACCACTCTGAGAACAAGGTTTGTCCTAGTTCAAATTTATGATGCTTTTAACTCCTAAGTAGAAATTGCATGCAATTAGAAGGTTCGGGTTGAATAATAAATATTCAGCTGCTATACAGCTGGAAGGCAAAATGGTTCGGGTGCCTGCCTGCTCTGCTGAAGATCTTTTGGTTCAAACCCCGGATGGGAGCCTGAAAGTTTCAGTTGACTATCTTGAGCAAAATCCCAGCTGATTTTCGTTCGGATGAGACCTCAAATTGGTGGCCCCTTGTGTCAGCGTCTGTGCTTGGCAAGTAAAAGATCCCTCACATGGAGTAAATGTGTAACATAGTGAGGACTCCCACTCTCTCTCCCATCTCTTCAATCAACCCTCATGAGCGCCTAGAAATGGATTTAAAGGACTGCACTTACCATATATCTATCTATCTATCAATGCATGTGCCTCTACGTTTGTTCCAGCTAAAAAGTAAAAACAACCAAATTGTCACCTGTTATATGATTGGCCTTTCAAAATATTTGTAACATTTTCCAGATCTGGTCTGTACATTAAACCCCGGTTTGCCGTGAAGCGAAAGGCCGAGGACGATGAAGCGGACGAGGAGAAGTCTCATTCCAGTTCGCAGAAAAGAAGCCGGACCTCAACATGTGATGATGATAGTGTTGCCATGGCAACCGAAGAGACTGAGAGCCAAGAAGGGGGCAAAGATAGCGATGACGTGTTTGTGTCCGATTCTGCCGATTCCCAGGATTCTTCGTACAGTAATATCGATGTAGACGTTCCGAGCGCTTCAACTATTCCATCAACTAGCCCACTGGTTCAGGTGGGAGCAGAAAAAGGACCTTTCATTGTGAAAGAGCGCCTGATTTGTCCAAAAGTCCCATCTTTGATTATAAAGAAGGTGAGCTTAGGAGAATCATGCATCTTGCAGCAAGCAGCCAAGTTAGATGGCGCTCCGGCTTCTAGCTTAAGTTTCAAAGGCTCCTTAGCAACCTCCGTAGCAACCGGCAGTAGCGGCGTAAACAGAACTTCTGAAGATCATCTTCCGAGACCCAGTTCTCCATCTTGTAGCAGCAGGTCGAGGGACACTAGTCCAGATATCGCCCTCGACCAACAGCCTCAGGAAGAAATTGACCCTCGGGACTACACGGACGTTTGGGAAAGCAAGTCCGACGACGGTGAAGAGGAGTTCTTAGGATTCCGACTTGTTTCTGAAGATCAGGAAGAAGAACAGGCTTGTCAAGATGGGTTACAGGCTAATATTCAGGCTGGAGTACAGGCTTGTCAAGGTAGAGTGCAGGCTAATCAAAAAGGACTACAAACTAGTCTCGAAGGAGTACAATCAGATCAGGGAAGAATACAACAGGTTAATCAAGGAGTATTACAGGCGGATCAGGGAAGGTTACAGGCTAGTCAAGGAGGAATACAGGCTAATCAAGGAGGAATACAGGCTAATCAAGGAGGTCAACAGGCAGATCAGGGAAGTGTACAGGCTAATCAAGCAGTATTACAGGCAACTCAAGCAACTGTGCACACAGATCAGGGAAGAATACAGGCTAACCAAAATGTTCAAAGTCCGCACAACGTCAGACTCGTACTTCACAGACTTCCGAACCAGATTGGTAAATCAGGAAAATCAGAAACCCATAGTATTTCTGCAAAAGACAATGAAAATGTTATGAATAGTGGTGTTGCTTCATTGCAAGCTAGTGACGTTGCTTCAACTGACCCTGCAAAAGTCACGGTGAAAGATGAGCCAGTTGAGACGCCTGGCATTTCAAGTACACCAAGTAGCACTCAGGAAAATGTTCAATCAGGAGAGGCCGATGTGATAAGAGATGAGATGAAGAAGGAATCAGGTCCGCAAAGTCATGATTTGACCTCCAAAGACGTTAATCCACACATAGATGAGGTGAATGTAAAAGACGAACCAGAAAATCAAACAGTTTCTGTACCCGCCACTTCAGAATTACAGAGTACATCCTCCAACATGTCCAAATTATCCGATACTGCAGATCCACACTCATCCGAAACTAAGGGTTTATCTGATTCGAATGTGCGGCACTCCGGTGACGAAGACTTGAAAATTAAACAAGAGAAAGACGATAAGGATATGAGGTTTGTTGATACCAGTGATGCTATAGTTTCTTTATCTGAACACCAAGAGAGAGGATCATGTATTGTAAAAGCAGGCGACCAAGTCCAGTCCACGAAGACGCCATCTGGTGTTGATCTGTCTCAATTACAACAGATGGCAGCACCGAGTAATCCTGCACCTATTGGCAAAGTTGAAACTCCTGCAACCACAAATGAAGTGGCGCCACCAATCAAGCGTGAAGAAGAAGATTCCAAAATGGACACTGATGGAGCCACTGGTACTGAACAAATTTTATCTTGTGATTCCAACATTCCAATGGACACTCAGGAGTGCAAGAATGAAGTTACGGCAGATGAAAGTGACAAACTTAAAGATGATACCAGCTCAACAGATGTAGCAAACGTCCAGCCGCCTGGTTCTCCTTCCCAACAAGACTCAAGGCAAGACTTGGATACTTCTCCCATTGTTTGTTCGATAGTTATCGAGCCTGTCAACAAATCTGTCGCTCTTCGAAACCTTACCTCGGAATTAGAGGGAAATTCTTACGATACGGCTGATGATGACGATGATTCGGAAGCCATTCCTCGTATCATCATTCAAGCTGCACCAGACACCGAAAGTGAAGAGAATTCTTCAGATTTTATTGATGGTTGTTATGAAGTTTGTCAAGACAATAAACAAGCCTCCAGTTGCCATACTAATTCTCAAGCGGCATCTTCAACATGTGAAAATGTCGCAGAAACCGCTATCGTTGATTCTGGTACAAGAAATTCTAGTACTGGAAATTCAATATCTTCTCAAGAGAGTACTGGAAATTGGAAAGCCACCCCTCAAGAGGGTCAAGGGGGTAGTGGAAATTCCAAGGAGTCTTCCGGAAAAAGTCCTGGAAATTCCGAAACGTCATCTGGAGGTGTTAGTGGAAATTCGCAAGACACAACACCGGGCAGTACTGGAAATTCGAAGGAATCAACTCTTGAAAATAAGCCTAAATTGTCAGAATCCGCACAAACAATTACTGGAAATTGCAGCTTATCCAAGGATAATTCCGATACGAGGAAAGATAGTGTCAGAACCTCCGGATCAGCACCCGTAAGTGGTACTTCTACTACCGCCCATTCCGGTTCCGCGTCCGGCTCATCCCCTAACAATACCGGAAACTGGAAAAGTGGATTTCTGATTCCGGAAATCATCATTTGCCCTCCCTCCGTGTCCGCCTGTTCCGAAGAATCGGATGAAAATGATCTGAACAATCAGGAATCGAGTCAAGTGGGTGCTAAGCGTACTAAAGTCGGAAATAATGATGATTCCCAGTCTGATGATCTCACCAAATGTCCTGATAAAATTGTGAACAGTGAGGCTGCCGAATCTACAACCAAAGACACCAAGGATGCACCGGAAGATACTAAGGCAGATACGGAGGATACTAAGGAGGATACAAAGGACTTGAAGGAAGATACGTCAAGTCGTGTGTCAGATACTCATGAAGATACTACCTCTACCTCCGTTCTTGCTCATGGTACAACTAAAGGACCTAGCGATACTGTATCTGTTAATGATACAGCTAAGAAACTGGAAAATGTTGTGCCCTGTGTTACAGATACATGTTCAAAAGCTGAAGATACTGATTCTGCTGTTGATGATACGTCCGAAGGTCTGAAAGAAAGTGTATCTCTTGATGGAGATACGTCTCAAGAACTGAGAGATTCTGTGTCCTGTGGTGAAGATACGTCTCAGAAGTTAACAGATACTGCAATTCCTCTGAGTGATACGTCTAAAGGACTGAATAATGCTGTTGATACGTCTCAAGAAAAGAATCATACAGCAGTGTGTGGTGCAGATACGTCTCAGAAATTGAAAGATACAACTTCTGTTGCTAGTGATACCACTAAAGGACTACAATTTGCTGTTGATACGTCTCAAGACAAGAATCATACTGCAGTGTGTGGTGCAGATACATCTCAGAAATTGAAAGATACTGCTTCTGTTGGTGATACGTCTAAAGGACTCAAAGATGGTGGTAGTAGCATTATTCGGCATGATGATAAGAAAATATTACATGCCGAAAGAGCTCACTCAGTAACAGAAAAAGGCTGTGATTCTTCAAGCCAAGAGCTTGTGAATAGGGATAATACTAAAACGGCAAGTAATAGTTGTAACATTTCTCATCAGACCAAAAAAATTAGCAAAAAACCTTCAGAAATGGATATAGAACAGCAAAAAGATTGTGAATTAACTGATGCATCTGTCGAAAAACAAGATGCGGTTGATATTCTTCCGAGCTGTTCGAAAACTCTGAGTCCAACTGAACCTACCTCGACTTGTAGTCTGCAGGAACTTGCCGAAACGCAACATTCGTCTAAAACCAGTGACATTCCTCCGGTGTTTGGAGACTCGGAACATTTGCCGTCAAAACCAGAACCAGGCATTGTAGCCTCCGACAGTGTGAGTGTGACTACTGCTGAAAGTTGTGCTGCAGCTAAAGTAGCCGGTGAAATTGACAGTGAAAGTTTAAGAAACGAGCCGAATACGCACAGTGTTAGTGGAATTAGCCAGGATATGAAATAGAAAAATATTTAATAGGCAGCTAGTCCACATTGGATGTATGATAATTTTACACTGTATATATATATATATTTGAAGAAATGTATGTATTTAATAATTATAATAATATTGTAAATATGTCACGTTCCACTATGCCATATACTTGATAAAACTTTCATTAGCCTGTTTGTTTAATATTTGGAAGAAGGCTATGCATTGCGTCAATTTAGGGCTAGGAGATTCACAAGATACAGGTATGGCCGACTTCCAGTGTATGTTATCATAATTTTACAACTGTTAGTTGATGAAAATTGGAAATTTCCTGGTAAATTCCAGCGCATCCTAAATTTTCAAATTTATAATTCTTTCTCAAAGAAAGAAGGGAAATAGCAATGTATATATTATGTAAATGTACAGTGTAAATGGTTGATATCTAGGTATGACATATTTATATGATCATCACCTATATGTACAGTATTTCGTGCGTACACCAAGATTGAACAAATAATTTATCGATGATACTGTTATAGACTTAGTACGACAACCGTGATTAAAAAAAAAAGTTGTTTTGATAGTTTTGTTTTGCCTATTTGATAATGAGACATTCATTTTAATAATTTTTGCCTGTTACTGCATGTTTTGTTAGTTTTTTGTTTGATTTTCTCATTGCTACTTCCAAATTAATTTGTTCTGTAGATCTGTTGTTGTTTTCAGTCAGTGTCAGTGACACATATTTTTTTTAATTTTGGTGCAGTAGATATTTTATCTGTTGAATGTTGATACATTCCTTGTTTTAAAAACCTTAGATGTGTAAGTCCCATGTTTATTTAGATATTTTATTAATGTATCATCGTATGTATTTGTTGGTGTTGTTATAATATTTGGTTTTAGCGTATTTAGGGGGCCGACCTCATGATTTTGGGGGGAGGGGGGCGCTACAGGTAGGGGAGCGCTACGGGTAGGGGAGAGTGGGGCACGTTGGACCTCGGGGCACGTTGGACCTCGGGGCACGTTGGACCTCGGGGCACGTTGGACCATTGCCAATATTTTTTTTTATAAAACATGCGCAGTTATCCAAATCCCCGATGAAGAGACCTTTAGTGGTATGCCTTTTATCCAAAAAATTTCATGAGCATTGAAGGAAAAGTGTTGTGAGTTCTATTTCAGGTTTCTTGATTTTCGGTATGGTATAGAACAGATTTTTTTCTGGCGAGCTAGGGGTTGTTTTTCAATCGGGGTACATAGTTTTGTCTCAAGGGGTCAAAAATAAAGGTCTTTTTTTTCTGGCCAAATTGACTTTTTTCTGTTGCTATATACCATGCCGTGGAATTCTGAAAATTTTAGGGCTACAAGTATTCTGAATTTTTTTTTATTTGACTTTTTGCGTTGTTGTAGATAATTTGACCAAGGTCAACACCTCTATTACTGGATGCATAGAACACCCAGTTGTATGGGCTTGTGCTGAGTTCATAGATATATATCTGACAATGAATAATCTTCTTACTTGCTGAATTTTAGCCAAGAACTTTGTGCGTGTCAAGGAAAATAGACATTTTTGGAGAGAACAGCATTTTTTCGGAGAGGACAGTTTATTTGACGAAAGCTGTTTTTGGTGTTTTCCGCTACGAGCATTGTGCAGTTCATACAACTGCAGTGAAACACTTACCAAAACTTTGTCTAATCTATTGAAGGAGTATTTCTATAAAATAAAAATACTCTTAATTTAATTTTATTGCTATTTTGCTGACCCTATTTCGGAGAGGACAATATTTGACGGAATTGACCTTCGTATGTTCAATGCAGGATTCTGAAGAGGCTAATCATAGTTGTTGCATGTAATTTTAATGTTGAACTCTTGGGACCATGTTGAAAGCATATTCACATTGGATAAAACTTACTGCTAGGTCAGGACTGAAAAATCGGAAGCGATATTTGGCTAATTTGCAAATGAGACAGTCTATTTTGGTCAAAATGACACAAAGAAATTTTTGCCGGCAGTTATCAACCGATTTGAATAATTTTTTCACTACTGTAGGTCCGTCTCAGTATGTTTAATCATTCTGTGTAACGTTTTTTCCACATATATGCATGGTATTTCTGGTATTTTGGATATCGTGTGACTTTCCAGAGCGTACCCCGATTGAAAAACAACCCCTAATTACATGTATTTACCTGAGAATATTTGAAATAGCTAAATGTAGAAAAAAAAAATTCATCCTCCCCACTGATATCATCTGGTCTGCCCTTAGAACTTGTTGGTTTATTTGTTTGTTAAAATGGATGATCTAAGTTGTTATAAATGTCTTCTTTTTTTTTTAGCTTTTTAGTTGGTACTCCAGCTACTGTATTTCGTTTTTAGCTTGTCTGTTTTCTTTGATTTTTGCTGTTTTAGTATGTGGGTGTCTTGATAGGCCTACTTTAGTTATCTTGTGATTCTATTATTTGCTGGTTTTATTTCTGTTTTGCGTACTGGTATGGGTTTGATATATGTGTGAATATTATAAACAATGTTAAAATTTTGCATTATTGAACAAAATGGTTATTGAAGTGATTTTACCTATTTATATAACCATTTTACTCCATTTAGTGTCATTTATATTGTGTATATATATATACCAATTAGATCTATGTATATATGCTGGGACGTACATGTATTTATAAATCTATTATATAACCCGTTTTTCTGCTAGCACAGTGGTTTGTGAATTTTATTGAAAGTTTGCTGTATGAAAATGAGTGTTTGATTTCTGTTGATTAAGAAAGTGTGCCAAATATTTTGAATGTACAAGTTGATCATTCTGTTTTGCGAGATTACTTTTACCAAAGATTTTGAATAACAAGACATCACAACTAACAATATCTGCCATTTGCTTAAATATTATTGGTGAATGCATGTATGTTTCTTTACTCATAATACCAACCCAAAACCACTATTAGGACACGACATCGTTCGGGTTCCTTTCGTCAATTATCGCTCATAAAAATAATGGCTACCGTGGCGCCGCCTCCCGGATACTCCCCCTCGCGCATGCGTGCGCATCCACTTCCGCCATATTTCTTTTTGACGCGCGAAAGCACGACGACTTTTCTCAACGCTGAGCAGGGTTCCAGCGGATTTACTAAGTTCTAACATTACGATTTCAGAAATTATGGTTGATTTCAATCAAGCAAGGGCTAATACTGATTTCAGTGTGTTTCAGATGGGTCGAAACGATCGAAGTAGCGAGAAATCACCGCGGGAAGATAGGCCAAGATCTGCATCCACACCTGGGCAAGATGGCGGACGCCGATCTGGAAGAGATGGCCATGAACAAACGGACGATCGTGGACGTAGCAGGAGCCGATCTTCGAGACGATCTTCACACAGATCTAGAGAACGTTCTCGAGGAAGGGATGCACGCCACAGAAGATCAGAACAGGCCCGGGATCGAGTCAGAGAACGACGATCGCGAAGTGCTTCTGTGAGTAGAGATTCTCAACATGATAGTGTAAACAATGGCTCTGAACCGGGGAAAATGGACCACGTTATGAGGGTTTTGACAGAAGTAGCTCGGAATCAGACCCTGTCCAACACCTCCAAGACCTCCCTGGAAGTTCTGTCTCAGTCTATGCAAGTCAAGCCCTATAGAGAGAGAGCCTTAGAGGCAGTGCAAGCAGCAGGCATGTCCTTGCCCGAGGTTGGGATTTACGCAACAGCACCAGCTCTGTGCAATCCTAAACAGTCTAATGAACAAAAAGGTGTGATTCTGCCACTGTCTGAAATGATAACCTCTAGGATGGTTGACACATGGAGAAACATGACTGGACTGAAAGGAAATGACAGTTGGCACCCTGACTGGGATTTTCCCCCGATAAATCCCACCAAGACCAACAAATCTGTCCCAAAGCAAGCACTGAACCTGACGGACTACTGCTTCCCTCCCAATGACTACTTGTGTGCGAAATCTTTGAAAATGGATCATTCGGACAACAAAGCTGGACAGGCCTCAATTCAAACAACCAGATTGGAAGAATGGGAAGGTAATCTCTCTTCGTCTTTGGGAATAGTGAACATGATCGATATTTTCAGCTCATCCTTAAATTTCGACTTACAAACCCTTTGGGATTGCCTGGAATCCTATGCAGATCACTCCCTGCCTCCAGACCTAGTCAATCTCTTGGAGCAGAGACATAGGATAAAGGCGGATCTGGAAAGCAGAGCCAGAGCCTTACAACACCTTACCTCCCTGCTGACATGGCAATTGGCTGATACCATTTTGGTCAGAAGAGACCATGCCCTGTCCAACTCAAAACTAAGTGAGTCTTCCAGAGATGTCCTCAGAATGCAACCTTTTGGGGGACCTTTTCTGTTCGGAGGAAAGGCCAGCAATCTCATCAGAAGGGACTCAGAGAGGAAAACAGCTGAATTGGTCCTGAAGATCAACGACAACATGTTCACGAAGAAAAGTAGTTCTCCGCCAGATGCCAGACAACCAGCCAGACAGAGTTCTCCGAAGCCTTCCACCTCCACAAGGCCTTCCACTTGGGGAAGGGGGAAGCGGCCCTTTCGAGGGAACAACAAGTACGGCAGAGGAAAAGGCCGAGGAAAACCTCCCAGCCAGAAGGAGGGAAAATCCCAGGGAAAATGACTCGGCAACACCAGCGCTCCCACAAGTACAAGATTCACCGCACTTAAGAAGTTCTTTGCACCTAACTACACAAGGCACACAAGTGGGAGCCAGATTACACGAGTATTGGGAAATTTGGAAAAGACTAGGAGTCAAAACGTCGGTGGTGGAGATACTTCAGCACGGCTTAAAATGGGAATTTTCTCACCCCCCTCCATTGAGGCGCACCCCATGGACAGCCCAACTGCACCTAGCACCGGAAAAATTGGATTTGTACAAGACTGTCATCAACACTCTCCTCACCAAAGGGGCCATAGAGGAAGTGGAAAACACGAATTCCGAAGGGTACTACTCCATCCTATTCCTTCGCCCCAAACCCTCAGGGGAATGGAGGCCGATTATAGATCTAAAGGACTTGAACAACATCATAGTCAACACATCCTTCAGAATGGAGTCAGCCCGCACCATTCAACAGGCGATGGAAAAAGGTCAGTGGGCCTGCTCGATAGACCTCACGGACGCTTATTACCACATCCCCATAAACAGAAACTTCAAGAAGTTCTTAAGGTTTGCCATCGGAGGCAAGGCTTACCAGTTCAAAGCTCTCCCGTTTGGGCTCGTGATAGCTCCGAGGGTCTTCACGTCAGTAATGCTAGAAGTGGCGAAAGTACTACGATCTCAAGGTGTAAACATACACCTTTATCTGGACGATTGGTTGTTGAAAAACGACGATCCGGAATCTCTAACAACTCAAGTCGTCTCAACTCTCTCCTTGCTAGACAACCTAGGGTTACTAGTAAACCTAAAGAAGTCAGAACTGGTACCAAGACAAGAGATAGAATTTGTGGGAGTCCTCTACAATTTAGCAGAAGGAAAGGCCTTTCCACCAACAACACGTGTGGAAAAGATAAAGACTTTGAAACAATCTTTTTGCCAAGGCACAGAGGCGACGGCAGGGAGTTGGCTAACACTAATTGGTCTACTGGGATCGGTGACGGATCAAGTTCCCCTAGGAAGACTCCACTTGAGGCCACTGCAATTACACCTCAAGAAGAACTGGAATGCGTTCCTTCAACCAAGGGCTACACTGGTACCAATTTCAGAGGAAGTGAAAACCACCCTGAAATGGTGGACAGATACAGAGGCACTAACTGTGGGAGTACCACTAGACCACTTCACGGCGCAGGAGACAATCTTCACGGATGCATCGTTAGAAGGATGGGGAGCCCATTGCAGAGGAGTAGAAATTGCAGGGAAATGGCCAGAAACACAAACAGCACACAGCAATATTCTGGAGATGACAGCTGTAGTACTAGCACTGAAGCACTTCGGACATCAGCTGAGAGGCCAAAAGGTGCTGATTGCCACAGACAACACAACAGTATTGGCCTACATCAATCATCAGGGAGGGACAAGGTCGGAGTCCCTGATGGAAGAGACAAAGAAGCTGTTTCTAGAAGCTCAACGATACAACATCTCCCTGAGAGCCAGGCACATTCCGGGAAGACTGAATGTGCTCGCGGACTCACTCAGCAGGCAGGACCAAGTACTGCCAACAGAATGGTCACTTCATCCTCAAGTAACCGAGACCCTGTGGGAAACCCTATGGAGACCAACAATAGACTTGTTCGCAACGAGGGAAAATCACAAGCTACAATTGTACGTCAGCCCGGTACCGGACGACTTGGCATTTGCTGTAGACGCCCTGTCAATGAGCTGGGAGAACATGCTGGTGTATGCTTATCCTCCGACGGGACTGATAGCAAAGGTGCTGAGGAAATTGGAATCTCATCGATGCAGGATGATATTGATAGCACCATATTGGCCAGAGAAACCTTGGTTTCCGCTTCTGACAGCTCTACAAGACAGGAAACCACTTCAGCTGCCTCAGCGAGAAGATCTGCTGAAACAACCCAGGAAACCCATCTTCCACTTAAATCCAGGCGTGCTAAACCTACACGCGTGGAGTTTATCCAGCAAGCAGTAGAGAAGAAGGGATTCTCCAAAGAAGTAGCAGTTCAAGTGACGAAAGCAGTGACGGCTTCGTCATCCAAAATCTACGAGACCAGGTGGAGCTACTTCAGTGAGTGGTGTGAAAAACAAAAGATTCGACCTAAAGAAGCATCAGTACAGCAGGTGTCGGACTTCCTGATGCATCTGTTTAATGACAAAGAGTCGAGCCTATCAACCATCAAGGGATACAGAACGGCCATATCGAAAGTCCTGCTATACACGAATGAGACAGATCTAACTTCATCTCAAGTCTTGTCAGACCTCATCAGTGCCTTGGAACACAGTCGACCAAGACAATTGAAGGTGTTTCCCAAATGGGATCTAGCACTGGTTCTTTCTTCACTGAACAAGGCGCCCTACGAACCTCTGACCTCATCTGATCTGAAAGCACTGACTTTCAAGACAGTATTTCTGATTTGGCTCGCTTCCGGAGCTAGAAGAAGTGAGGTACATGCTTTGGACATAAAACAGCTAACACAGCACGGAGATTGGAAAGTGGTCAAGCTAGCTCCTAATCCACTTTTCCTAGCCAAGAATTACAACTATTCCACAGGAGGGAGGAACTTCGAAGGCTTCCAAATAGAAGCCCTCAAACACAGATTGGGACCCGGACTAGAGACTGAGTACAAACTTTGTCCGGTAAGAGCATTGCGTTATTACCTTGATCGCACGAAACAGCTCAGAGGTGAGACGACGCAACTCTTTATCTCCTTGAACAGCAAGAAAAACAGAGCAATCTGCAAGAATACTTTGGCGTCTTGGGTTAAGACCACCATATTGAATGCCTACAAGAATCATCCACCAGAAGAAACTGCAGCAATGACAGTATCATCTCATGAAATACGAGCGGTGGCAACTTCAACTGCATTCTATGGAAATACATCCATAGATGAGATCCTAAGAGCAGGACGCTGGGCAAGTCAATCGACCTTCACATCTTTCTATCTGCGAGATATGGCAGCCGACTTGGACGGCATATACCACCTGGGGCCTGTCGTCGCTGCGCAGAAGGTCGTCTCCAAGCCCCCATAACCTTCTTTTGAAAAAAAAGGGGGGGGGGGAGATTCTCCAGGGGATCCAGAAGCAGAACCATCGATGACCCTGGAGAAGAGGAGGAGAACATTGCCCAGACTGACATGGTGAGTAATTACTATCTATCATTAAGATAATGTCAGTCTGAACAGAGCTACCAGGCATCACAAGATGAGAAAGAACTGCGACAATCCCCTAATTGGCGCAGGGAGGTCTCTTCTTGTCAGTCAGAAGTGGAATTAGTGCTGTGGCATATTCTCAAAAGAGGCTTAAAACAGGGAGTAACCCCAACAGAAGGTATAACAAAGCACAACCTATACCATCTTGTGCAGAATATTGTCTGGGATCATGAAAAGATGGTTGTGGTGATTTCAAAGGTGTCTGACATGTTCGAAAGAGCATAAATCTGATGTAAAGTAAGTTACGAAAACGAAAAAAATTAAAAATCACTTTTCTGCCCGTTTGGGCTCCCCTATGAAACTTAAATGCTTCAAAATGGTCCTAACTGATGCCAATGGGTGTAGAATAGTATATTATAGGTTAGTTATTGTAATATTTTCTATATTTGACAAAGCAGGGGTGTTTTAATGTCAAAAATTAGCAAAAAAATATTTCATTTTCAGATTTCCGAGCCACTTAAATTGCATAATACCAGAGAACTATTCATCAAATGTGAACATATTATACATCAAAATTTTACTTATTTAGTCTTCTATCCAGTGGTATATAACACATGTAGGTCTGAGTAATAATGTTGCCACAAGAAGACAAAATGCTTCCCCTTACCCTTATTTTTCGAAAATCTCATAAATTTTACATCTCAATAAGAAATGTGCAAAAAATATATTTAATGAATAACAATTGACCACATTAACAACAGAAGCTCTGATGAATGCAATCCTTCTTTAGTCAGTACATTTTGGGTGATTTATGGGTTTAATTACTATATATATGGTGGTTCAGGCATATATTATGGCATAATATAGGAATGGCCCCTAATCAACGCAATCACGACAGCAATTCTCACCAGGCAATCAACAACTTGCCTATATATCTGATTTCTTGCTTTCCCTATTTTGTACTCCAGGCAGTGATATATGACACACATGAGTTTTCTAATGTATGTGACCAAAGGGAGTCAAACCCATACCCTTATTTCGCCAATATCAGAAATTTGCCATTATTCCAAAAAAGATATTATGATCGACAGTCTTGATGATGAAGCTGAGTTGCTAATTTCTTCTTTGTTACTAAGGAACATATTAGTGAATTATGGAAAACAGCAGACTGTTGCTTATAAGGATTTAATATATATACATTCTGGTTGTTCCCAAGTGAGGATGCACACCATTTTTACGGTTCCAAGGGTAAAATGCAATTTGATTTTTGCCACAAAGCAGCAGATCTGTAGTTACTTTATAATTTAATTTAGGATTTGATTGTGAAATGTTTGAACTAAAGTTGGTTTGATGGACGACTTTTGACAGGGAATCAAGAAAAGTGTTGAAACGATCTGGTGCGTTGTACTTACAAAGTATGCAGCAGCTTTCCAAATAACAATTGTTCCAGCTTCTGTGTCACACTTCATAATATAATTTCATCATTTTAATTAAATAATTTTTGGAGAAAAATGAAGTGGGTCAACTGCAACATAACATGGATGACTGCTGGCTTGCCAGAAAAGAGAAATAACCACATTTTGACAATGGTGTAACAGTAAAATGGTTAAATATTATGAAATACAAAGAAAAATGTAGGTCTACTGCTTACTTTCCATCAACATTTGATACATTGTCAAAACAGTGTTGATCCAACATTTGGATTTAAAGTTTTGTGTGACTTATGCTAACCAAAATGACTTGCCATCCGGAAAATCATGCAAAGAATCATGTAGTCACATCAATGCACTAGCTAGTCATAACTGGAGTGCACAACAACCGACATGCCATATCATTTCCTATGGACCAGTCAGAACTCTTGCTCTGATTATTCCTTCAATTTCTCCATAATCATTATAATCTGAACTGCTTGGCTTCAACAAGATGTTGTAGTTCGCCACTTGACATCAACAAACATATTCGTGAGTGATTTGCTGCAGTGTCAGAGGTCTAGGGCGTCTTTGAGCCACTGTTGAAGGCCTCGGCCTCAGTCTCAGTGGCTCATGCCTCGCGTTCCTTCTCAGCTCAGCCTCGGATCTGGTGTGCTGACCATTGACTCTGAAATGTTTCTCTGCTGCTTCTAAAGACATTCAGGGATCACTCAACTCGCTTCCTCTGTGAAATGAGGCATAATATTTTGCTGAGAATGTGATTAACAAGGAAACATGAACACAGGGATTCCTGAGACGAACCCCGAGCTAATGTCCTTACGACATTACAGGGCAAGCATACAAGTCCTCAGTGCACCCACACCTTGAGCATGTTTCATCTGGGATCTGTAGAGACAATGCAACACCATTCCATTGAGACCGTACAATGGAGGGTTGCCGGGTTTGTTACTAGGAATTGCATGCCGCCAAGAGCCAGGAACTGTAACAAAGATCCTCCTGAATCTAAACACTGCTAAAGTGGCAAGCATAAGAAGATTAATTCCATTTTTCAAGGCGATGGGAGGAGGTGCTGCCATTAACATCCCACAATATGTGCAAAGTACATCGGCACCTGCTAGACAATATATTATTGCAATGACAAGTTGTGCATCATGACAAATACAAGTACAGCCTCATCCACAGGACAATCCGTTGACAACTGGGACTTGGTACCAATTGGTGCAATCCAAGTACCATCATTTGAGAGCTTCAATACAGCCCTACTGAAACTGCTCTGAATGTCAGGACCAGCTATTATCCTGATTCTACCATGATTTTTAAGAACTTTTAACACCCAGATTTTACAAGGTGCATAGGTTGATGTGGGCACACTGCCCACCAGCGTCCGCTGTTCAATTAGACTTCCAATGGCAAATCACCAGCATAGAATTGGAAACACCAATAATATTTATATTATAATTAGGCCTATGTGATGGTTTTCACATGTTTTCACATATTGCCCAGTTTGAATTTTTTTTAGGAAGTTCAGTGCAATTCAAATCACAGGGGCATCAGTTTCATTCTTAAAGTGGTGGGGCAAAATCAGGCAACAGCCTTCGTGGACCGAGGTCCTTGGATCCTCACAATTAAAAAATAAATATTTACAATCTATGCTTCTGCCAAAACGTGGTGGGACATAATATGCTCCATCAACCGCACCAACACTGGTTGGGTTGATGGAGCAACACTGCAAATCATGCAGTGTGGAAATGATTGTTCTTTGACAGCTTGTGACCATATTCCATCTGGTAAGTATGCCTTTGTATGTTGAGAAACATACCTCCAGGTACATGTGATCGGACAAAGGTATCTTCAGCATGGCATTCTGAATTCCTAGCCAGGTCTGGACCTGGAAGCTTCCTCATCCCTTCAGCTCTTTATTTCCATTTAGAAAATGTCTCTAAGTTTGCGATTGTAACAGTTGCTATGTGTTCCAGCAATTCAGACGCTTTTTGCGGAGTTTTCTTGATTATGACTTCACTTGACTGCACGATGTCATTTTTTGTATCTGCGTACAGTGACCAGAAGAAACCCTCTGAATTGTCAAGATTCTGTTTCAATTTCCACATGCAACATCATTTTTCTTCTCACATTTCTGGGATATTCTCTTGTAAGAATTTTCGTTGGATGCAGGATGGTTCCAAGAGTATTTTTACATGCTGTGCATTTAGATAATGTCAGCTGCACATGGTTGTGTTTGGTTATTGTTCAGCAGAACTAACATTGCATTCAGAAATAAACTTCTGTAGCACCTACATGTAGCAGGTTTAGCTTTTCTATGCTTGTGTATAAATTATACTTCCACAAAATCTTACAAGACAGTTATTATGTCCTTTGGATTATGTCTTCTTTGTAGGGTAGTCACTGCAGCCTATCTGCAATATCACCCTCCTAATTTTGTTGCATTGAAAAAGGTTGCAATCTTTCTGATGCAAGCTTTTTTCAGCAAAGTTAGTTTCTTGTTTGTCGTGGTAAAGGGCCCTTGGTGGTGATTCTCTTTGTTGGGGTGTGACCTGCTCTCAAAAAAATCTTATGTCACTTATCGAAAAGCTCTTAAAGCAAACACGAAGACATTTCCAAGAAAGCAAAAACAACACCTACTGCACAAATG